>JBBPFJ010000019.1:1682500-1907500 GCA_037975025.1 Excoecaria agallocha | reverse complement strand
AAACTTTTGTTATTGGGTTAGGCATACACTTTACATGTTTCTAGGGATTCACATGGCATCATCAAATGATACAAGTCTTGGATAAGAATCTACAATGCACTTAGAAAGCCTTTGTTGATGATCCTTTACTCCGACAGTATCTAGGGTTCCTCAAACAATGTGATATCTCACATTGGGTAAATCTTTAACCCTTCCCCCTCTTACTAAGACTACAAAATGTTCTTGTAAATTATGGCCAATACTAGGTATATAAGCAGTGATTTCAAATCCAGAGGTTAATCGTACTCTGGCAACTTTACATAAGACAGAGTTTGGTTTTTTGGGGGTGATAGTGGAAAAGTTGATAGATAAGTCATCCTTACTGCCACTTTACAGAATCGTACATGAGATTTTCACCTCATACAGCTCCTCATTCAATTCTTTCAAAGTCAATGGATCCTTTTCCTCATTCAAGAAGTTCCTCCCTTCATCCACTATGTCCCCAAGAGTAACTAGGAAAAATTCAGTCACGTTTTCGTGTTCCAATTGAACACTTTCCTTTTTTGATTATTCTCAAAGGAGAAGATTCTTCTTTTTACAAAACATATGCGGATACAATCACGATCTTATAACTTATAATAAGAACAAGAGATCTTTCTCGATCAATCCCTTTGCCCCCTCATTCTTTGAGAATCAGAAAGATTTTTTTCAAGTTTGAATTTGTTCATTTTGAATCTGGGCTCTTCTACTTCATTTATTTATTTATTTATTTTTATTATTATCTTTTTCCCTCTCTTTTCTTTTTTTATTTCTTTTTTTATCCTCTTTCATCATTCCCCATAGGTTTGATCCTGTAGAATCTGACCCATTTTCTCATTGAGCGAAGGGTACGAAATAAATTAGATTGATTTTTCGACCAAAAGTACTATGTGAAATCTTCGGTTTTTTCCTCTTTCGCTACCCCTATCCCATAGGTACAACGTTTGAATCAATAGAGAACCTTGTCTTCTATATCTGTATGAGTCGATATTATTACATTCCAATTCCTTCCCCAAGGAAAATCCCAAATTGGATCCCAAATTGACGGGTTAGTATGAGCTTATCCATGCAGTTATGTACTCTTCGAATAGGAATCCATTTTCTCAAAGCTCCTGGCTTTCGTGCTTTGGTGGGTCTCCGAGATCCTTTTGATGACCTATGTTGTGTTGAAGGGATATCTATATGATCCGATCGATTGCGTAAAGCATGCAGTAGCAACGAAACCGGGGAAAGTATACAGAAAAGACAGTTCTTTTTTATTCTATTTTATATTCTATTAGTATTCAATTAGTATTAGTTAGCGATCTCGGCTCAGTGAGTCCTTTCTTCCCCGATGAACTGTTGGCACCAGTCCTACATTTTGTCTTTGTGGACCGAGGAGAAAGGGGCTCAGTGAGAAGAGGATTGTACCATGAGAGAAGCAAGCAGGCCAGCCTCTTTCAAATATACAACATGGATTCTGGCAACGCAATGTAGTTGGACTCTCATATCGATCCGAATGAATTAGCCTTTCCACGGAGGTAAATCTTTGCCTGCTAGGCAAGAGGATAGCAAGCTACAAATTTTGCCTCACATGTATTTTATTTCTATTACTTTGAAATTCATAAATGAAGTAGTTAATAAATGAAATAGTTAATGGTGGGGTTACCATTATCCTTTTTGTAGTGACGAATCTTGTATGTGTTCCGAATTTGTTCATTTTTTGAGGTCTCAAAGGGATGTGGAAACACATAAGAACTTTTGAATGGAAATGGAAAAGAGATGTAACTCCAATTCCTTTGAAAATGGTAAGATCTTTGGCACAAGAAGAAGGGGTTGATCCGTATCATCTTGACTTGGTTCTGATTTCTCTATTTTTTTAAGAATACTGAGTCGGGGTCTTTTCCTACCCATATTGAATAGAACATGCTGAGCCAAATCTTTTTCATGTAAAACCTACTTTATTTAGATCGGGAAAATCATATGCTTTTATGAAACCATGCGCTATGGCTCGAATCTGTAGTCAATCCTATTTTTGATAGGAGCAGTTGACAATTGAATCCAAATTTTCCCATTATTTTTGTATCCGTAATAGTGTGAAAATAAGGCCCGACTCCAAGTTGTTCAAGAATAGTTGCATTGAATTTCTCGACCTTTTGCCTTAGGATTAGTCAGTTCTCTTTCTCGATGGGTGTAAGGGGAGGGATGAATTGCTCCTGAAAAGGAATCTATTGATTCTCTCCTAATTGGTTAGACCATAGGTCCGATGATTTACTTCACGACCGAGGTCTCTCGTTCAAGTCCAGGATGGCCCCAACTGTGCCAAAGAAAAGAATAAAAGAAGCATCTAACTCCTTCATGCATGCTTCACTTAGCTTGGGGGGATATGGCTCAGTTGGTAGAGCTTCGCTCTTGCAATTGGGTCGTTGCGATTACGGGTTGGATGTCTAATTGTCCAGGCGGTAATGATAGTATCCGGTGAATATATTTATAATAATAAAAGATCCATTGAAATCAAAATGATGTTCAAATTTTTTAATTTAAAAGAAAATATTAGCACAACCTGAATTATTTTATGAATCAAATATATAAATATATCCTAGAAAAGGGAAATTGAACCATTATATACCTGGTTGGATGCATAAGGGTGAAAATGTATACATGTTGGAACTTGAATGACATTCAACAAAATTGTTATCATGATTTAATCAATTACACTTTGATTAATTATAATACAAATATCAAAGATTCGAGTAATTTATTAATCAATTACACTTTGATTAATCAGAATGTAAAGAATATAAACAGTTTAGAGAGTAAAAATCAAAATAAAAAAATCCTGAACTACATCTGCGCGGAACTAACTATTTCTGCGCAGAAGTGGTCTTCTGGTACTACCAAATAAGGTAATCCAATAGTGAGTTAAAGCAATATCCGGTGAATATATTTATAATAATAAAAGATCCATTGAAATCAAAATGATGTTCAAATTTTTTAATTTAAAAGAACATATTAGCACAACCTGAATTATTTTATGAATCAAATATATAAATATATCCTAGAAAAGGGTACGTAATTTATTTTTTTGTTAAGTAGAGAAATTTATTTACTGAATATATAGCTTCTCTGGTATTCTTATATATATCTACTTATAACATAAATGAAAAGGTTTTTTAAAAAAAAAAGAAAGAAAGAAAGAAAACATCATTTTTGAATCAAAAAAATACTTGGACTGGAAGATTATTGAACCATACACTTTGATTAATCAGAATATAAAGAATATAAACAGTTCAGAGAGTAAAAATAAAAAAAAAAAATCCTGAACCACATCTGCGCGGATGTAACTATTTCTACGCAGAAGTAGTCTTCCAGTACTACCAAATAAGGTAACCAAATAGCGAGTTAAAGCAATATCCGGTGAATATATTTATAATAATAAAAGATCCACTGAAATCAAAATGATGTTCAAATTTTTTAATTTAAAAGAAAATATTAGCACAACTTGAATTATTTAATGAATCAAATATATAAATATATCCTAGAAAAGGGAACGTAATTTGTTTTTTGCTAAGTAGAGAAATTTATTTACTGAATATATAGCTTCTCTGGTATTCTTATATATATCTACTTATAACATAAATGAAAAGGTTTTTTTTAAAAAAAAAGGAAAGAAAGAAAGAAAAAATCATTTTTGAATCAAGAAAATATTCAGACTGGAAGATTATTGAACCATACACTTTGATTAATAAGAATGTAAAGAATATAAACAGTTCAGAGAGTAAAAATAAAAATAAAAAAAATCCTGAACTACATCTGCGCGGGTGTAACTATTTCTACACAGAAGTAGTCTTCTGGTACTACCAAATAAGGTAACCCAATAGCTAGTTAAAGCAATATCCGGTGAATATATTTATAATAATAAAAGATCCATTGAAATCAAAATGATGTTGAAATTTTTTAATTTAAAAGAAAATATTAGCACAACCTGAATTATTTTATGAATCAAATATATAAATATATCCTAGAAAAGGGAACGTAATTTGTTTTTTGTTAAGTAGAGAAATTTATTTATTGAATATATAGCTTCTCTGGTATTCTTATACTCGGACTGGAAGATTATTGAACCATTATATACCTGGTTGGATGCATTAGGGTGAAAATGTATACATGTTGGAACTTAAAATGACATTCAACAAAATTGTTATCATGATTTAATCAATTACACTTTGATTAATTATAATACAAATATCCAAGATTCGAGTAATTTATTAATCAATTATACTTTGATTAATCAAAATGTAAGGAATATAAACAGTTCAGAGAGTAAAAATCAAAATAAAAAAAAATCCTGAACTACATCTGCGCGCATGTAACTATTTCTGCGCAGAAGTAGTCTTCAGGTACTACCAAATAAGGTAACCCAATAGCGAGTTAAAGCAATATCCGGTGAATATATTTATAATAATAAAAGATCCATTGAAATCAAAATGATGTTGAAATTTTTTAATTTAAAAGAAAATATTAGCACAACCTGAATTATTTTATGAATCAAATATATAAATATATCCTAGAAAAGGGAACGTAATTTATTTTTTGTTAAGTAGAGAAATTTATTTATTGAATATATAGCTTCTTTGGTATTCTTATATATATCTACTTATAACATAAATGAAAAACAAATAAGGTAACTCAATAGCAAGTTAAAGCAATATCCTGTGAATATATTTATAATAATAAAAGATCCATTGAAATCAAAATGATGTTCAAATTTTTTAATTTAAAAGAAAATATTAGCACAACCTGAATTATTTTATGAATCAAATATATAAATATATCCTAGAAAAGGGAACATAATTTGTTTTTTGTTAAGTAGAGAAATTTATTTATTGAATATATAGCTTCTCTGGTACTCTTATATATATCTACTTATAACATAAATGAAAAGGTTTTTTAAAAAAAAGGAAAGAAAGAAAGAAAACATCATTTTTGAATCACGAAAATACTCGGACTGGAAGATTATTGAACCATTATATACCTGGTTGGATGCATGAAGGTGAAAATGTATACATGTTGGAACTTGAAATGACATTCAACAAAATTGTTATCATGATTTAATCAATTACACTTTGATTAATTATAATACAAATATCCAAGATTCGAGTAATTTATTAATCAATTACACTTTGATTAATCAGAATGTAAAGAATATAAACAGTTTAGAGAGTAAAAATCCAAATAAACAAAATCCTGAACTACATCTGCGCGGATCTAACTATTTCTGCGCCGAATTAGTCTTCTGGTACTACCAAATAAGGTAATCCAATAGCGAGTTAAAGCAATATCCGGTGAATATATTTATAATAATAAAAGATCCATTGAAATCAAAATGATGTTCAAATTTTTTAATTTAAAAGAAAATATTAGCACAAACTGAATTATTTTATGAATCAAATATATAAATATATCCTAGAAAAGGGAACGTAATTTTTTTTAAGTAGAGAAATTTATTTATTGAATATATAGCTTCTCTGGTATTCTTATATATATCTACTTATAACATAAATGAAAAGGTTTTTATCATTTTTGAATCAATAAAATACTCGGACTGGAAGATTATTAATCAGAATGTAAAGAATATAAACAGTTCAGAGAGTAAAAATAAAAATAAAAAAAATCCTGAACTACATCTGCGCGGATCTAACTATTTCTGCAAAGAAGTAGTCTTCTGGGACTACCAAATAAGGTAACCCAATAGCGATTAAAGCAATATCCGGTGAATATATTTATAATAATAAAAGATCCATTGAAATCAAAATGATGTTCAAATTTTTTAATTTAAAAGAAAATATTAGCACAACCTGAATTATTTTATGAATCAAATATATAAATATATCATAGATAAGGGAATGTAATTTGTTTTTTGTTAAGTAAAGAAATTTATTTATTGAATATATAGCTTCTCTGGTATTCTTATATATATCTACTTATAACATAAATGAAAAGGATTTTTTTAAAAAAAGGAAAGAAAGAAAGAAAGAAAACATCATTTTTGAATCAAGAAAATACTCGGACTGGGCTATCTAAGATGACCCATTTAATTAGATTTGAACATATTCGATATAATGTGAGCTTGACTGTGGTCAACAACCCACACTATAAAGAACTTTGGTTCTCCTCAAATTAATGGAAGGCTTATATACCTTAGTATTTGTTTGAGGATTTTAGTTAATTAATTCTCATCATACATGGTTGGTATACATTGGTATGCATCCTATATCTATCACATAAATATAAGCATACAAATATGGTATAGTTATGGACTTCACTACATTGATTTCCCCGAGCCAAGAGGGAAATCAAAAAGTCACACCTAGGTAGTATGCATGATTCAAACAAGAAAATAATTACATTATCTTCAAGCTTGTTGGATCTCCATCCGGCCCATCTTGCTCCTTGATAGTGGTCTCCATCTCTATTTCTAATTCTAATCTAAGTAATCTAATTACATATTACAATTTGAAATGAAATACAAACCAAAAACAAGTGGCCGGGACATGAAAGTCCTCATTGGGCCAAAACATGCATAATGTTCAATCACATTGGGCTTTGTCCATAACTATCCATCATGCCAATCATAGACCCTTATATGCCTTTCTTATGCATAAATAAATGGATTACTAACTTTGTTTCAACCTTTGAAACAATATTTTGAGTTATTTTGATGATGTGAGAAAATTAGGAAACTTTTTCCATTTTGGAAACTTTCATATTAGGAAACCTTTTTGCATGCATGAGTTCTTGCCTTAATAATCAATCCAATTGATTATTAATTAATTATAAATTGATTATTTAATTAATTAATTAATCATATTAAATAATTAAAATAATCAATTTTGGGCTTAAAACAAGTGTAGGCCGAAACCCACAAAAGAAAACCCTAAATGTGTTCACACACAAACTAGGTTTGTGTCTTTTGGACCATTTGGGCCTTTTGAAATGAGCGAAGCCCACTCCAGCCCTTAAAACCCATTAATGAACTTAATTAATGTTTATATGTCTAATCTAAATCAGCTCCTTGGGCCCACCAAGTCATTCACTAATTTAAACCAAGTTCGTAAACATAATTAAGCCCATTAAGTGATTTTAATGAATTAAAATTAATCAAATTAATTTAAGGCCCATTTTAATTAATCCAATTAATTAAAAACACTTTAATATATCATATATATCAGATTTAGAAGATTAAAAATCGTTCTAACCAAGAACACATCAAGAATATATGAAGAACACCAATTTATCGAACTTTTCGACTAAACTAGTTTTCATGCAAAACTTATTCGATTTTAATTTCGTTCGATCTTACGGCTTAATATCACATATTAAACACATAAAATATCATCTAAATGATGTTTTAATGAACCCATAAGAAATCAAATTAGAACAACCCCTTAAAATTCCATGGGTTTTTTGCAAAACCCTAGGCACAATTCTTCAAAAGTTTCGTTTTTGTTTCCAACAAATTTATTTGATCACAATCACATCCAGAAATCAATATTTCTCATTCATGAACAATTAAATCTGATATTTTAAAGTTCATGAAATAGATAACTCAAAATAAAACAAAACTTATTCCGCAGAAAAATATAGAATTGTATATCTATGGCAAAACCGTGGCTCTGATACCATGTTGGAGATTAATGGTTACATGCATCGCATACATGGGCGAAATTTTAAAATTTTTTAACCATTAGATCTGATCTTGCCATGAATACACAATATAACTATATGAGAATAAGAAAAATTACCTTTGATTTTTGTTGAACAGTTGATTTCACTTCGCACCGGGTTGTCGCAAACCACAGTGTCCAAAATCGAACACCTCCATTGAGTAATCCACACTAGAGAAGGATAAATTGAACCAACAAATTGGTATCAAACTAGGGCTGGCCGAAATTCCAAGAAGCTAGCTTGGAGGTGGCGCAAAAGAGAGAGAGAGAGGATAAGAGAAAAGGTCTTTCCTTTTTGTTTAATCACTTAACCCTAATTCCTCATTAGTTGGCCTTTTATAGTTAGGTTAAAATTCCAACTCCTTAATGAGATTGGGCAATTGCTGGAGAATTATTAATTGGGCCTCTGGAATTAATTATAATCATTTGGGCTTAATTAAATCCAATTTAAACTTTTTCATAAAAGACTATGCACAAAACCCACAAACTAGGCCCTTTGTGCAACTAATTGGATTTAAATACTCAAATGGATTCCAAATCCAACCAAATTAAATATGTGAGTTCCATAACACTTATGTAACATATATAAATTAATTTGGTGCAAGAAAAAGACCTCTAAGGCCTTCTGTATGGAGTTGGCGTGTGGCCCTCTACAGAAGGGCTTCCACACCAGCTCCATTCCTCTGGCCCCTTTATAACTCCTCCAATGGACTTATTAATTAATATATTAGTCTTATAACACTTATAGTAGTCCTATAACACTTATAAGACAATAATAATTAATCATGAAATACATTATTTCAATTAGGTCCAACTTACAGAACATTTCTCAAAAGTTCCGCGGACAATTTTACTTGATCATAATTAATTAAACTCTTTAATTAATTATTATCTTATTCACTTCTCTACCCTCATAATAATATCAAATATTATTATCCTTGTCATTTTACCATTTTATCCTTTTTCTTTATATGTGTGTGACCTATTGGGTTCCTGTCCATGTTGGCAGTATAATATGTAATTGTGAGTTCTATTCAAAACTCACATGATTTAAACTCCTTTAAATCATTTTATCAATCCCTATTGATATTTTGATACATCATTATATAAGTCATGATTGGCCTCTAGCTAGGCATCATGACTACCCAAATGTCAGGAAAGTCATGTGGTTTGACTATACCCTTCCATAGAAACAGTTACCGTGCAATTACTCCTTTCACCACTCTTATCTCAATTAGATTCTGAGTATGGATTTCTGTCAACTCATATAAATCTAATTATGTATGTTCTATTAATTTAACCATTGTTCCCAAAATGCCCTCCATGGATCTCTATCCATCTTGGCATTTTACTTTGGCCAGAGATTCTCTGAACAAGGTAATTATAAAATCATGCGAGATAACTTCCCTTATTAAATTTGGGATGGTGAATCCTTTGTTAATCACTCAACTATCTTCAAGTAGGTCATGATATACCCAATCTCCTAACTATGTTCACTCCCAGGTGGAAGTAATCAGTTATGGAGTCAAAGTATACCACTTGCTACTTAAGATAACTTTGGTAATCTCAAGTCTAAGGATACTTGCACAACCGCTATGAAGAGATTCCTCACTGACATAGATTTAATATCCATGTGAGGATTCTCTTTGCAGGTCTCCAATGAACTTGTTCTTCTAACAAGCATCCATATGTTAGCTTTGATTATCTTCCATAATCACAGTTATGAGAACCACTGCTTGATTTTCACTCTCTGAACTATTTATATTCTTTATATTCTGATTAATCAAAGTGTAATTGATTAAATCATAATAACAATTTTGTTGAATGTCATTTCAAGTTCCAACATGTATATATTTTCACCCTTATGGATCCAACCAGGTATATAATGGTTCAATAATCTTCCAGTCCGAGTATTTTCTTGATTCAAAAATGATGTTTTCTTTCTTTCTTTCCTTTTTTTTTTAAAATAAAACCTTTTCATTTATGTGATAAGTAGATATATATAAGAATACCAGAGAAGCTTTATATTCAATAAATAAATTTCTCTACTTAACAAAAAACAAATTATGTTCCCTTTTCTAGGATATATTTATATATTTGATTCATAAAATAATTCAGATTGTGCTAATATTTTCTTTTAAATTAAAAAGTTTGAACATCATTTTGATTTCAATGGATCTTTTATTATTATAAATATATTCACCCGATATTGCTTTAACTCGCTATTGGGTTACCTTATTTGATAGTATCAGAAGACTACTTCTGCGCAGACATAGTTACATCCGTGCACATATAGTGCAGGATTTTTTTATTTTGATTTTTACTCTCTGAACTGTTTATATTCTTTACTTTTTGATTGATCAAAGTGTAATTGATTAATAAATTACTCGAATCTTGGATATTTGTATTATAATTAATCAAAGTGTAATTGATTAAATCATGATAACAATTTTGTTGAATGTCATTTCAAGTTCCAACATGTATACATTTTCACCTTCATGCATCCAACCAGGTATATAATGGTTCAATAATCTTCCAGTCCAAGTATTTTTTTGATTCAAACATGTATACATTTTCACCCTTGATACGGAACCCCAGCCTATATGCCAAACTAGAATGCCAACATACCATGAATATTGAACATAAATAAGATAATAAACCCCCAATCTAAAGAACCCCCAAACAAAATTGATTGGAAACGCTTATGATAGATTGATTTAGAAAACAAGAAGAAGAAGAATCAAGCATACATTAATCATGCAAATAGCCTAAGTCTAATTCTTCATGCTATAGCAAGAATCAATAATAAATTAACTCTCACAAATTCGGCCAAGCCAAAGAAAATTCTCATTAATCAAAATTCAAGTTTTTTTACAAATGAAGAATTCAGCCCTTTATATAGGCTAGGCAGCCACCCCTCCCTAGATGAATTAAAATCAAACACTAACTCTAAGAGATAAATAATAAAATAAATAACAAAGATAATTCCTAACCTTTATCTACATGTATTTGGCCATAATATGGACTAAGTACATGAAGAAATAAAGATAAATACAATCTGAAAATAATCCTAAAAGCTGGTGATAAATATGCATGATTATCCTAAGAAAATGAAGGAATGAATGTAGACTTAATCTTGGCTAAAAGTGGATTTCGGCCAGCCCTTTAAAGATATGGTCAAGCTATTATTTCTCCCTCAAACTCTACTTAATAATATCCCAAAATAATAAGTATTTATCAAGGAAAATCCATTCCTAAAATTTAGGACCCTAAGTTCACCAATGTAGGCCTAAACCTAAATCTGACCCAAACCCATTAAAATTCAACTCTCCCATGTAAAATTCGGCCCCCTTAGGTATTCTAAGCCTCAAATAGTTATTTTGGTCCAACTTTTTAGAAGAGATAAGCCCAACTTTAGCCTAACCACTTAAACTGCCCAAAATAGTAAAATAAGCCCAAAATAAAACAAACCTATTCTAATAAAGCCCAATTCGTTTTCCTAGGTTCTAGGCTGCCCAAATATACTTTATTAAATGTTACATAAAGAATAAAAACTAAATAAAGTAGCTTGAAGGCCCATTGCACCATTCGGCCTAAACTTGTCTTCATAGTCCAATTTAGCTTCTTTCTCTTCTTGAACTTGCATCTTCTCCACATAAGGTTTCATGAATGCTTGTAGGACTTCTTTAAGCTTCTTTGACCTTGCTCTTGTTATTGGTCCTTGAGGAAATGCTAGTTCATCTTTCTTGTTGCCATTGTGCTTGGTCGTGCTCATATCATCCCCTCCCTCTTCGGAAAAGATTCGTCCTCGAATCTTTGTCTTGTTCAAGTTGGGAATTGAAACTTGAGGAATAAATTCATCTTCATAAATGATCTTTGGGATAGGTGGAAATAATATGAATGCTTCTTCAGCAAAAAACTCATAATGTTCCTGCAATTTGACAAAGAAACTAGGCAAAACATGGTTAGTCATTGTTACATCCTTGCGAATGTGATTATTATTTCCTTTTTTTCCCATGTGCAATTCATCAACCTTAAGCAATAGAGGAGCAATTGTAACTTGTTGATCTTCCATCTCAACTAAACAAACTTCTTCATTCTCATTCAAACAATCAACAACATCTTTTCTTTCAATTATTTCTTCATCACTCACAACGTCAATATCAAAGAAAACTATATCTATAGTGTCCCCTTCAGCTTCACAAATTATTTCTTCTAGGATAACTTCCTCTTCATTTCTCTTTTCTTTGCTCTTTTCCAATCTACTTAGTTGTTTGAACCATTGTTTAAATTGCGATTCTATATCATTAAGCTCTTGCCTTAACAACTTCACACTTTCCTTTATCCCATTCATTCTTGTTTATCGCTCAACTTATAAATTGATATCTCACAATTGCACTTCAGAAACAACCTCAAACAAATATGCACAATTAAGTAATTTGATTGAGGGAACGATGAAAAAACCTAACAAGAACAGCAAAGATACTAATTCTAGAGGCAAATTGACCTATTTGAACAAAAATCAGAAATTAGTACACAAGAAGAAGATTTCGTGCACTATATTATATATAGATGTTCAACAATGTGCAATATGTCAAACTAGTGTAATTGGAACTAAAAATAGCTTAGACACACAAATTAGAAACTTAGAATGAAGAAAATGGACAAGACAGATGCACTTAAATGTGATGTTTAACTAAACCTAATGATTAGTTTAAACAGATTTGATGTAAGACTCAACAAAAAAATCAAAGAAAACATGCAATAAACACAACCCAAATCCAAAATTAGGAGTACTAACCTGGTCTTGAAGAAATCAAACCAATTGTGAAAGTTCTAACTCCAATTCTTGCTTGATTGATCAAAACTTACTCCAAGTGGTGTAGGGCACTTTGTAGATCAAAATTATATCCAAACCAAGTTCAACCACTCAAAGATTGCAAATTATATGCTTGATATATTCAATGGCAAATTCGGATTCAACAAGAACACAAGATTCATCAATTGATCAAATATGATCTTAACAAGATAGTAAATCCGAATTGATAACAAGGCTGTTTCTAATTGATTTTTTTTTCTTCTTTTTTTTGTAACTTTAATCAAACTAATGATCAAATACTTAAAGATAGGTAATTAACACAATAGAGCAAGAACCAAATAAAGAACTAGATGCAAGATCCTATTCGGCTAAAATAGAAAATTAAAGTTTAAAAGCAAAAATTAAAGGATAGTTAAGAATTTACCCCTTAGCCTATGCTCTAATACCAATTGATGCGGAACTCCAGCCTATAAGCACTACCCCCCTTACAAAAATTGTTGTTGTCCATAGCAACTCAAACTTGGTTTACTCGGATGGCGGAGGCGGTGGTGGTGGGAAACGCCTCCAAAACTCAACATTGAATCTTTCAAAGTCCCTGCGCAGGTCTCCAATATCATCTCACATATTATCTAGCCTCCCTATGACTTGATTCATGAAAGTCACAAGTATTGGAGGAACTTCTGACTGTTCATGAGCTGGGGCAGTGACTGGAGTAGGAGGCTGTTGTGCTGGACCGGCTGGCTCTGGTGCATCATCTTCTGGTTCCTCATCGTGATTCCGGCCAATAGTGATTAAGCGCAAATACTCATCCCGAGTGGACCAATGCCTCTTGGGTTTCAACACTAAAATTTTCATTCGGATTAGCATACCATAATCAATAAATTTGATCTCACCGAGGGATTTCTGCGTGTCCATGTGCCCCATATGGTCAGCCATAATTGTTGCTACCCATCCTAAAGACGTCTTTCTGATTTTGGGATTCTTTATTTGTAACTCCTCAATTTTGCGGCATAAAAGCACAGCACCATTGATCTTGATTCCTTCCACCATACACCTTAGAAGCATACATTCTTCAGCATTAATTGCACCCATAGTGCTAAGACAACTAAAGAATGTGATAGATAAAAATCTATGTAAAATTCTCAATGCATGGCTACCTAAAAAGCACATGCTTTCATTTTGCTTGTCCTGTATTCAATTGGATTGAGGGGATCCCGAATAAATTCCTAGTTCTCTTGATGTGTAGCATTTGGTAACTCTCCTATGGCATTGGTTGGGAAGCCCAATTTCTCAGCAAAATTAGGAAAAAACATGTAATGGCGGCGCCTACCAAGCTTAAAGCTTACAATGCCTAAATCCTGCTCATCTTTAAATGTTAGCGTAAAAGAAGTGAAAAATTGTAGCGCGATATAAGGGTGAACCTCAGGTTTCTTGAGAATGAATCGCTCCCAGCCAATGTTTTAGATAAGAGGGTATATTTCATCCCAAAGGTTGCCATCTGCAATATCCAGGAAAAACTCACGGAGGTATACCGGCTTATCAAATTTCATGTCCTTGAAGTACTCGTACAATTCTGCATTTTCGTCATCAATGTATGCAGGAATAGGCTTTGCTGAAGATGTGGATGCCTCCTCAGTTCTTGCCTTTTTTGGTGCCACTACACAAATATAACCATGCCAAATTAAATGATAAAGCAAAGGAAACCACAGCTAAGGCATTTGAAACCATTGAATGAATGTAATTTCAATTGTTGTTTAAATGAGAAATGCAATGAATGAGTTAATAAATGGTAATGAGGTGCAAATATGCTGGGTTGAGAAAAACAAAGGGCATGAGAAGGACATGATGACTTAAAATAAAGCAATTAGTTAAGCTTTTTATCTTTGAGGCATTTGATCGAACACGTTGTGTGCATGAATTTATAAAGCTCTAACTAATGTAACTTTAACTATCTCAAACCCATATTGATACCACAGTACTCTATTACATGCACATAACTTAAGTACAGGCATAATTGCCTCAAACCATGTCAAGAACAATGCAAGATCTCATTTCAAAAGAAGTACGAATGCACAAATTCTAGGGAGTAGATTAAAAACCCAACAAAGAAATTTAACAATTTAAAGGTACAAAAGAACTTACTTGAGTGATGATTGAATGTAGGAGGAAGATCTAGCAAGCAAAAGACTTACTCGGTGGAGTGGATTTAAGAGAGGCCGAATAAACACACTTAGCAATAGGCAAACTTAGCAAATAAAAGAGAGTGTGTGAAAAAAATGAAGAGAGGGGTTATTTATAAGGCACTAATCGGTGGAGTGAAGAGCACTCGGTGGAGTGTCCTTTCACTCTACCGAGTGTGCCTTCCCTGGATACCAAAGACCAATTTTTTGGAAAATTAATTTTTTAAGAGAGAAGTAAACACCCTGCAGAGTAAATTGACACTCTACCAAGTGTGATTGCACTCGGTGGAGTATCTTTTTACTCCACAGAGTGGTTACACACTGGACACAAAAGCAAACAACACGAATTTTTTTTATGAAAACTTACAACACTCTGCAGAGTAAAAACACACTCTACCGAGTGTGATTTCACTAGGTGGAGTGTCATTTTACTCCACAGAGTATTAGGACACGGCGCACTAAAACATAAAACAGAAGAATTAAACAAAAACCAGAGAAGAAACTATGCTTGAATTCTGCAATTTTTCACCTAATCCTTGCTAAAAATCATGCCTTCTCCTATAATTAAGATCAGTAATACTCACCTGGTTGAGACTTCAATTTGCACAAAAATTAAATCAAGAATGTATCGTTTACTCAAGGAAATTACCAATTGCTTGTGTTCTGCTTAAGTTTGGTTTTCCTGCACTTTGCTACTGTTGAAATTCCAGATAAAGGCTATTAAAATCATGAGATATGCATTCCTTTATAACATGAAACACTTGGGATGCTTAAAAACTTAAGAAAAAATTTTAAATGGCAAAAATTTTAAACAACACAAACAAAATCTATTGTTAAAATGAAAACCTATTACAAGAAAAGAGAAGAGAAATAGTTGAAGAGTTTTTGTTAATCCTCAGCTCGACTTTTAGGACCGTCTTACTGGTTAAGAGGTACCAGAGTACTGAGGGTCATTCAAATGCATGCTAATGACACATTGAACAATTTCTCCCTCGTGAAAGATCTTCAAGCGATGGCCATTTACTTTAAGAACTTTACCCGTGTCCAAGCTTTGAATTTCTACTGCACCATAAGGAAACACATTAGTAACAACAAATGGACAAATCTAGCGAGAACGAAACTTACCAGGCATAAGCTTCAGACGAGAATTGTATAACAACACCTTTTGACCAATCATAAATTGTTTCCTAATAAGCATGTTATCATGAAACAATTTAGATTTCTCCTTATAAATTATTGAATTCTCTTAAGCATCCAAACGCAGCTCCTCCAACTCTTGCAATTGCAATAATCTTACATCGGCGCACAGCCCAATAGGCTTTATGCTCGACTTCCACTGGTAGATGACATGCCTTAGCAAAGATTAAACGATAGGGAGACATACCTATAGGAGTTTTGTAGGCTGTGCGGTATGCCCAAAGAGCATCGTCTAAACAAAGGCTCCAATCCTTCCTTCCTGGATTGACCGTTTTTTCCAAGATGGATTTAACTTCTCTATTAGAAACCTCGGCTTGTCCATTGGTTTGGAGGTGGTATGCAGTAGCTACTCGATGATTCACACCATACTTCTCATCAAAGCTTTAATCGATCGATTGCAAAAATGTGTTCCTTGATCACTAATGATTGCTCTTGGAATTCCAAACCTAGCAAAGATGTTAGCCTTGATAAAATCTACAACAGCTTGAGAATCATCAGTTTTAGTGGCTTTTGGTTCCACCCATTTTGAAACATAATCTACAGCCAGAAGAATGTAAGAAAAGCCACAAGAAGAAAAAGCCACAAGAAGAAGGAAAAAGACCCATAAAATCAATACCCCATACATCAAATATTTCACAAATAAGAAATGGAACTTGAGGCATTTCATTCTTATGTGATAATGCATCTACTTTTTGGCACTTTTCACAAGTTTTGCAAAATTGATACGCATCTTTATACAAAGATTCCCAATACAAACCGCTATCGAAAACTTTCCTAGCAATTCATTTGGGTCCAAAATGTCCTCCACATGCATAATCATGGCAAAAAGCTAAAATGGATTGAAACTCATTTTCAGGCACACATCTCCTAATTACTTGATCGGAACAAAATTTCCATAAGTAAGGCTCATCCCAGACATAGTACTTAGAATCACTTTTTATTTTTGCCTTCCTAGATTTACTAAGACTACTAGGTATGATGAGGAACCCCAAGGTTAAAGAACCCGAAACCCCTTAAACATAAGCTTTGATTTCAAAAGACAAAGAAGACAAACACCCTCCCTATTGAACCCCCAAACAACACGTGAATGGAAACGCAAATAATCGGGATAAGAAGAATAAGAAAATGCCACAATCAAATGATTGATAAGTAATCCTAATTCTTGATGCAATAGAAAAGAAAGCAAGCAATCTCACAATCTCTCTAAAGAATTTCATTTAAGCCAAGAGAAAACTCTCAAAAGTTTATAATTTGATTCCAATTATTAAGTTTACAACCTAGGTTAGCCTATTTATAAGGGGACTAACCCTAATTCAATCTTTAAAACCCTAATTTAAATATTCATATGGCCTTACACGAATTTCCTTGGGCTTTTGCAAGCCAATTAAGCCCAAATAAGTCTTAAACACACTTAAAACAAAACTAATTAATAAACCTTATAGGCCTAAAATGAAAGCCCAAAAGAAAGTGCAATTTTGAATTCCATTTGTTCCATCATTTTTGGAATCATTTTGATCATTTTTGCTACCATTTTTTGATATCATTTGCCATCATTTTTCCAATTATTTGCCACCATTTTGTTACCATTTTTGGCATCATTTGCTATCATTTTTTCCATTATTTTTCTATCATTTTGCCATCACTTTGCCACCATTTTGCACACAACTTGATACACTAATCAAGCTTGTTACACCATTCGGCCTAGTGATAATTTTGGCTCTAAATTGATTTGTTTTTGCATGCAACCTACTTCATTTATTTTAATTAGGTCTCTTTGTTGATTTCTTGCTTTGTTGGGTAGAATATTTAGGTTCTATATTTGATTTACTTTGTAGTGGATCAAATTCATTCATTTTATCCATATTGTCATTTTCATTAATTCTTGTTGCATATTTCTTTGTTTTAAGCTAGTCTTTGTTCCATTTACATTGTTAGAGTATCTTTGCTTGTCCAATACTCTAATCTACTTATCATCAAGTGGCACACCACTCTTGTCCGTGTATCACCTCCATTGTGTCTAGAGTCTTCTTTTCTAGTTTTGAGCTATCTTTTGTTGTTATTATTATTTCCTTGCTTTCTTAAACGTGCTCAAGTTTTTTGATTTGTGATTTAAATTTTGAAGTGCAATTTTGAAGTTGCAAGCTTGAGAGGAAAAAGGCAAGAGAGTGAGAGGACAATAAGAGGGTAAAAGCCTTAATTGTGTGAAACAAGAGAGGAGTGACATTCTTGAGTGTTTAGGTTTTTTTTATCTAACATTTTATTGCAGAGAATCCACCATGACTGAAGAATTTAGTGGGAAAGGAATATCCCAAGAGAATGATGTAAATGTACCCGATAACAAGATGCTATATCAAGCATTTATTAGGGAGATTCGATAGCTGAACCTTAGGATAGATGGAATAGAAGAGAGGCATGATGGAAGTACATCCAATGTACCTATAAGGACAGCAAGGAGAAACCGAATTATTGAACAACAAGTAGTGCATGATTATGATGATGAAGATGGAGAGGAGGCTAGTGCAACGATAGATGGGAACTTGGGCAACATCAAACTCAAGATTCCCCCTTTCAAAGGCCGAAATAGTGCAGAAGAGTATTTGGAGTGGGAGCGAAAGGTGGAGATGATCTTTGAATGCAACAGATATTCAGAGGAAAAGAAGGTGAAGCTTGCAGCTGTGGAGTTCACTGATTATGCAGTATTTTAGTGGGAGCAACTCAATTTGAGTAGAAGGAAGGTGGGAAGGCGTCCCATTAATAATTGGGAAGACATGAAGGAAGCCATGAGAAAAAGGTTTGTTCCTTCGCACTATTTTAGAGAATTACATCAAAAATTGCATAGGCTTGTGCAGGGAGCAAAACCAGTGGAGGAGTACTATAAGGAAATGGAAATGTGCATGGTGAGAGTAAACATTGAGGAGAATGAGGAGGTCACCATGGCTCGGTTTCTAAGTGGGCTAAACAATGATATTGCTGATGCCCTTGAATTATACAAATATGACTCCATGGAAGAAATGTTGCACATGACAATGAAGATTGAAAAGCAAAAGAAGAATAGAGGCTTCCATAAGACCAACAACAACTCAAACACTCTTTGGCATCTAAGTGGACCAAAAAGGAGGAGAAGAAGGACTTTAGGGTATCTAAACCCTATAGGGCAGATTCGACATCCAAAGAAGAAAAGGTACCCCAACTTCCAAACAAGGTTGTTAAAGGTAACTCTAGTACTCCTACCCCTAGTAGAGAAATTAAATGTTTTAAATGTTTGGGTAAGGGGCATGTAGCACGTGAATGTCCTAATAGGAGGGTAATAATAGCTAGGGATGATGGGGAAATTACTTCTGAATCAGAAAATAGTGATAATGAAATGCCTCCTTTAGAAGATTGTAGTGATTGTGATAATGAAGGGGAGTTGCTAGTCGCTGAAACCGGGACATCTTTAGTTGCTAGGAGAGCTTTAAACTTGAATGTTAAACAAGATAGCCTAGAACAAAGAGAGAACATATTTCACACTAAGTGTTTAGTTAATGGGAGAGTGTGCACAATCATTATTGATGGGGGGAGTTGCACGAATGTAGCTAGTGCAAGTATGGTTGAAAAGTTGAACTTGGCATGTGAGAAGCATCCCAGACCTTATAGGTTGCAATGGTTAAATGATAGTGGAGAAGTTAAGGTGACACGCCAAGTTAGAGTGCCATTTTCAATTGGATGGTACAAGGATGAGGTTTTATGTGATGTTGTACCTATGCAGGCAGGCCATTTGCTTTTGGGGAGGCCTTGGCAGTTTGATAGACGAGCTATTCATAATGGGTACACTAACCGAATTTCTTTTTCTTATGAAGCTAGAAAGGTTGTTTTAGCTCCATTATCTCCTCAAGAGATTTATGAAGAACAAAATAAAATGTTTGAGAAAGAGAAAGAGGCTTCGGCCAAAGGAGTAAATGGGAGAGAGGTTTCGGCCCAAGGGGTGAGAGAAAGAGAAAAAGAAAAGAAAAGGGGAAAAGAGGCCAGAAAAGAAACAAAACAAATAAATGGCCCATTGGTGAGTGAAAACAAGCAAGGGGGAAGGAAAAAACAAAATTTTTATGTGAGAACAAGAGAGGTTAAGAGTGCTTGAGCTTTAGGACAACCATTGATCCTTGTCATCTACAAGGAAACTTTGTTTTCTAACACTGACCTTAATCTTGATTCTTTGCCTCCTAGTTTTGTTTCTATGTTGCAGGAGTATTCTGATGTATTTCCTGAAGAGATGCCGGATGGATTGCCACCTTTGAGAGGGATAGAACATCAGATTGACTTTGTGCCAGGATCTACCATCCCCAATAGACCAGCCTATAGAAGCAATCCTATGGAAACTAAGGAGATGCAAAGGCAAGTGGAAGAACTCATGGAGAAGGGATTAGTGAGAGAAAGCATGAGTCCATGTGCAGTGCCAATTCTTTTGGTGCCTAAAAAGTATGGAACATGGAGGATGTGTGCTGATTGTCGTGCAGTCAACAAAATCACTATAAAGTATAGTGATACGGATCCACCACCATCAACCAATGATCCTTTAAAGATGCCTAGTGGTCCAATTACAAGAGGACGTGCAAAGAAGCTAAAGATGGCCATGTCATCTTATGTTTAAGGCTTTGTTACTCAAGACCTTAATGAAGATGCCTTTGAGAAGTGTTATGGAGAACTTGAAGGCAAGTATAAAGTACTTAGCCTCTTGGAAGCAAGAGAAGGAATTGGGCAAGCTTAAGCTATCAAGGGCTTTTATCAACTTTGGGTTTAATTGTACAAGTCATGTGCCTCATTTAAAAGTCACATGACTCACTTAAGTTGTATTATTAATGGGCTCTGTGTGGGCTTCTTTTGGGTTTAGTTTTAGTTAGTTTGGTTATTTATTTTATTCTTTCTTTTGGGCTTTCATTTTAGGCCTATAAGGTTTATTAATTAGTTTTGTTTTAAGTGTGTTTAAGACTTATTTGGGCTTAATTGGCTTGTAAAAGCCCAAGAAAATTCGTGTAAGGCCATATGAGCATTTAAATTAGGGTTTTAAAGAGTGAATTAGGGTTAGCCACCTTATAAATAGGCTACCCTAGGTTGTAAACTTGATCATTGAATCAAATTATAAACTTTTGAGAGTTTTTCTCTTGGCTTAGCCGAATTTCTTTAGAGAGATTGTGAGATTGCTTGCTTTCTTTTCTATTGCATCAAGAATTAGGATTACTTATCAATCATTTGATTGTGGCGTTTTCTTATTTCTTCTTATCCCGATTATTTGCGTTTCCATTCACGTGTTGTTTGGGGGTTCAATAGGGAGGGAGTTTCTCTTCTGTCTTTTGAAATCAAAGTGTATGTTTAAGGGGTTTCGGGTTCTTTAACCTTGGGGTTCCGCATCATTTGGTATCAGTGCCAAAAGTAAGGTAAATTCCTATTTATCTTAGTGTTAGGTTTGTGTTTTCTTTTCTTTGATTCTTTATTTTTATGCCGAATTAGGTAGTGATAAGTTTTGATTTGTGTGCTTTTTGTGTGTTAAATTTAGCCTTTTCTTTTCCTTACCTTGTGTTTTGATTCATTAAAAAGCCTTAGAAATCGAACTTGAACTTTGAATCTTTTCCATGAAAAAAAAAACAAAATTCTAGTAGTAGTAGCCTTTAGATTGGTGTGTTGAATTAAAAAAAAATCGTGGTACTGTTCACGGCACTGTACATCGCACTGTTTACGGTACTGTTCATCAAAAAAAAAAAAAGAAAGAAGAGAGAAAAACGTGAAAGAGAAGAAAAATAGAAGAAAAAAAAATTAAGGAGCAAATTGAGCAAGGGTTGTTTATATAGCCTAAAGAAATCCTAATCCTTTCATAAGTGGGAAAAACTAATCCTTTTTGCTTTAGGATTGGGAGGGGCAGCATTTACACCTTTCCCAAACACTTTTGGGAATCCTTTAAAGGGAAGGAAATACAATCCTTATTGCTTTGAGTTTAGGTTTTCAAAATCCAATCCATACTTGATTTGGAATTACAATCCTAGTCCTACTTGACCAAGGATTTACTTTGCAATTATTGAACCACCATTTGCTATCCATTTGTGCCACCATTTTATATCATTTGTTATCCATTTGTGCTGCCATTTGTTATCCATTTGTTCCATCATTTTTGGAATCATTTTGATAATTTTTGCTACCATTTTTTGTTATCATTTGCCATCATTTTTCCAATCATTTGCCACCATTTTGTTACCATTTTTGGCATCATTTGCTATCATTTTTTCCATTATTTATATATTTTTTTGCCATCACTTTGCCACCATTTTGCACACAACTTGATACACTAATCAAGCTTGTTACACCATTCGGCCTAGTGATAATTTTGGCTCTAAATTGATTTGTTTTTGCATGCAACCTACTTCATTTATTTTAATTAGGTCTCTTTGTTGATTTCTTGCTTTGTAGGGTAGAATATTTAGGTTCTATATTTGGTTTACTTTGTAGTGGATCAAATTCATTCATTTTATCCATATTGTCATTTTCTTTAATTCTTGTTGCTTATTTCTTTGTTTTAAGCTAGTCTTTGTTCCATTTACATTGTTAGAGTATCTTTGCTTGTCCAATACTCTAATCTACTTATCATCAAGTGGTACACCACTCT
Source organism: Excoecaria agallocha (assembly GCA_037975025.1). NCBI lineage: Eukaryota > Viridiplantae > Streptophyta > Magnoliopsida > Malpighiales > Euphorbiaceae > Excoecaria > Excoecaria agallocha. The sequence continues at coordinate 1,884,952 of JBBPFJ010000019.1, read as the reverse complement.
TGTCCGTGTATCACCTCCATTGTGTCTAGAGTCTTCTTTTCTAGTTTTGAGCTATCTTTTGTTGTTATTATTATTTCCTTGCTTTCTTAAACGTGCTCAAGTTTTTTGATTTGTGATTTAAATTCTGAAGTGCAATTTTGAAGTTGCAAGCTTGAGAGGAAAAAGGCAAGAGAGTAAGAGGACAATATGAGGGTAAAAGCCTTAATTGTGTGAAACACGAGAGGAGTGACATTCTTGAGTGTTAAAAACACGTGAGGGAGTGCTTGTGAGGTTTTTCTTTATCTAACATTTTCTTGCAGAGAATCCACGACTGAAGAATTTAGTGGGAAAGGAATATCCCAAGAGGATGATATAAATGTACCCGATAACAATATGCTATATCAAGCGTTTATTAGGGAGATTCGACAGCTGAACCTTAGGATAGATGGAATAGAAGAGAGGCGTGATGGAAGTACATCCAATATACCTATAAGGACAGCAAGGAGAAACCGAATTATTGAACAACAAGTAGTGCATGATTATGATGATGAAGATGGAGAGGAGGCTAGTGCAACGATAGATGGGAACTTGGGCAACATCAAACTCAAGATTCCTCCTTTCAAAGGCCGAAATAGTGCAGAACAGTATTTGGAGTGGGAGCGAAAGGTGGAGATGATCTTTGAATGCAACAGATATTCAGAGGAAAAGAAGGTGAAGCTTGCAGCTGTGGAGTTCACTGATTATGCAGTATTTTGGTGGGAGCAACTCAATTTGAGTAGAAGGAAGGTGGGAAGGCGTCCCATTAATAATTGGGAAGACATGAAGGAAGCCATGAGAAAAAGGTTTGTTCCTTCATACTATTTTAGAGAATTACATCAAAAATTGCATAGGCTTGTGCAGGGAGCAAAACCAGTGGAGGAGTACTATAAGGAAATGGAAATGTGCATGGTGAGAGTAAACATTGAGGAGGATGAGGAGGTCACCATGGCTCGGTTTCTAAGTGGGATAAACAATGATATTGCTGATGCCCTTGAATTATACAAATATAACTCCATGGAAGAAATGTTGCAAATGGCAATGAAGATTGAAAAGCAAAAGAAGAATAGAGGCTTCCATAAGACCAACAACAACTCAAACACTCTTTGGATTCTAAGTGGACCAAAAAGGAGGAGAAGAAGGACTTTAGGGTATCTAAACCCAATAGGGCAGATTCGACACCCAAAGAAGAAAAGGTACCCCAACTTCCAAACAAGGTTGTTAAAGGTAACTCTAGTACTCCTACCCCTAGTAGAGAAATTAAATGTTTTAAATGTTTGGGTAAGGGGCATGTAGCACGTGAATGTCCTAATAGGAGGGTAATAATAGCTAGGGATGATGGGGAAATTACTTCTGAATCAGAAAATAGTGATAATGAATGCCTCCTTTAGAAGATTGTAGTGATTGTGATAATGAAGGGGAGTTGTTAGTCGCTGAAACCGGGACATCTTTAGTTGCTAGGAGAGCTTTAAACTTGAATGTTAAAGAAGATAGCCTAGAACAAAGAGAGAACATATTTCACACTAAGTGTTTAGTTAATGGGAGAGTGTGCACAATCATTATTGATGGGGGGAGTTGCACGAATGTAGCTAGTGCAAGTATGGTTGAAAAGTTGAACTTGGCATGTGAGAAGCATCCCAGACCTTATAGGTTGCAATGGTTAAATGATAGTGGAGAAGTTAAGGTGACACGCCAAGTTAGAGTGCCATTTTCAATTGGATGGTACAAGGATGAGGTTTTATGTGATGTTGTACCTATGCAGGCAGGCCATTTGCTTTTGGGGAGGCCTTGGCAGTTTGATAGACGAGCTATTCATAATGGGTACACTAACCGAATTTCTTTTTCTTATGAAGCTAGAAAGGTTGTTTTAGCTCCATTATCTCCTCAAGAGATTTATGAAGAACAAAAGAAAATGTTTGAGAAAGAGAAAGAGGCTTCGGCCAAAGGAGTAAAGGGGAGAGAGGTTTCGGCCCAAGGGGTGAGAGAAAGAGAAAAAGAAAAGAAAAGGGGAAAAGAGGCCAGAAAAGAAACAAAACAAATAAATGGCCCATTGGTGAGTGAAAACAAGCAAGGGGGAAGGAAAAAACAAAATTTTTATGTGAGAACAAGAGAGGTTAAGAGTGCTTTAGCTATAGGACAACCATTGATCCTTGTCATCTACAAGGAAACTTTGTTTTCTAACACTGACCTTAATCTTGATTCTTTGCCTCCTAGTTTTGTTTCTATGTTGCAGGAGTATTCTGATGTATTTCCTGAAGAGATGCCGGATGGATTGCCACCTTTGAGAGGAATAGAACATCAGATTGACTTTGTGCCAGGATCTACCATCCCCAATAGACCAGCCTATAAAAGCAATCCTATAGAAACTAAGGAGATGCAAAGGCAAGTGGAAGAACTCATGGAGAAGGGATTGGTGAGAGAAAGTATGAGTCCATGCGCAGTGCCAATTCTTTTGGTGCCTAAAAAGGATGGAACATGGAGGATGTGTGTTGATTGTCGTGCAGTCAACAAAATCACTGTAAAGTATAGACATCCCATTCCTAGGCTAGATGATATATTGGATGAATTATGTGGTGCTGTGTATTTTACTAAAATTGATTTAATGAGTGGATATCATCAAATTAGAATGAAACCTGGTGATGAGTGGAAAACAACCTTCAAAACTAAATATGGTTTGTATGAGTGGTTGGTTATGCCATTTGGGCTATCTAATGCCCCTAGCACTTTTATGAGGCTTATGAACCATGTATTACGTGCATATTTAGGAAAGTTTGTTGTTGTGTACTTTGATGATATACTCATTTACAGCAAGTCTTATGAAGAACATATTGAGCATGTTAGGTTAGTTTTCCAAGCTTTGAGATCTGAAAAGTTGTATGCTAAGCTTAAGAAATGCACATTTTGCATAGATAGACTTGTGTTTCTTGGTTTTGTGGTGAGTGCACAGGGAATTGAAGTGGATGAAGAAAAAGTGAAGGCAATTCAAGAATGGCCCACGCCTAAAACTACTTCTGATGTAAGGAGCTTCCATGGATTAGCAAGTTTTTATAGGCATTTTGTGCAAGATTTTTCATCCATTGCTGCACCACTTACAGAAATCATCAAGAAGGATGTTGGATTCAAGTGGGGAGATGCACAACAAAAGGCGTTTGATACTTTGAAAGGGAAGTTGTGTTCTGCTCCTATTTTATCTTTGCCTAATTTTGATAAGACATTTGAAATAGAATGTGATGCTTCTGGGGTAGGTATTGGGGCGGTGTTGATGCAAGAGAAGAAACCAATTGCCTACTTTAGTGAGAAGCTTAATGGAGCCCAACTCAACTATTCAACCTATGACAAAGAGCTATATGCCTTAGTAAGAGCTTTGGATGTTTGGCAACATTACCTTCTTCCTAAGGAGTTTGTCATTCATACCGATCATGAGTCCCTCAAACATTTGAAGGGACAAGGTAAATTGAATAAAAGGCATGCTAAATGGGTTGAATTTATTGAACAGTTTCCCTATGTCATTCAATACAAGCATGGAAAAGATAATATTGTTGCTGATGCATTGTCAAGGAGATATTCTTTAATTTCTACACTTAGTTCTAAGTTTCTTGGTTTTGAGCATGTTAAGGAACTATATGTTGGAGATCTTGATTTTGGTAATGAGTATGCAGCATGTGAGCATCAAGCTTTTGATAAATTTTATAGGCATGATGGGTTTTTGTTTAAGGGCAACAAGCTTTGTTTGCCTAAATGTTCTATGCGTGATTTGCTTGTATTAGAGTCTCATTGTGGGGGATTGATGGGACATTTTAGGGTGTATAAGACGTATGACATGTTGAATGAGCATTTTTATTGGCCTCATATGAGTAGGGATGTGGAAAAAGTATGTAATTCATGTATTGCATGTAGGCAAGCTAAGTCTAAAACTATACCTCATGGTTTGTATATGCCTCTACCAGTGCCTAGTTCTCCTTGGACTGATGTTTCTATGGATTTTGTGCTTGGATTGCCTAGAACTAAACGTGGTAGAGATAGCATTTTTGTTGTGGTCGATAGGTTTAGCAAGATGGCTCACTTTATTGCTTGTCATAAATGTGATGATGCTGTTAATATTGCTGATCTATTCTTTAGAGAAGTTGTGCGTTTGCATGGGGTTCCACGTACCATTGTTTCAGACAGGGATACAAAGTTCCTTTCACATTTTTGGCGTGTTCTATGGGGTAAGTTGGGTACGAAATTATTGTTTTCTACTACTTGTCACCCACAAACAGATGGTCAAACAGAGGTGGTGAATAGAACTTTGGAAACTTTACTTCGTGCCATAGTAGGTAAGAATCTCAAAACATGGGAGGATTGTTTACCTTTCATTGAATTTGCTTATAATAGACATATTCATTCTTCTACTGGTTTTTCACCTTTTGAGCTTGTTTATGGTTTTAACCCACTGACTATGCTTGATCTTTGTCCGTCGCCTTTACATGAGATTTCTAGTTTGGGATGGTAATAGGAAGGCAGTATTGGTGAAATCTTTGCATGAGCAAGCAAGAGTTATTGAGAAGAAGAATCAGAAGTATGCTTAAAGAGCCAATAAAGGTAGAAGACAATTGGTATTTGCTCCTGGAGATTGGGTTTGGGTACATTTTCGCAAGGAACGGTTTCCAAACCAAAGGAAGAGCAAGTTGGATGCACGTGGTGATGGTCCATTTCAAGTGTTGGAGCGCATCAATGATAATGCTTACAAGATAGATTTACCAGGTGAATATGGTGTTTCTGCTACTTTTAATGTGTCTGACCTTTCTCCTTTTGATATGGATGCAGATTTGAGGACAAATCTTTTTGAAGAGGGAGGGAATGATACGGATCCACCACCATCAACCAATGATCCTTTAAAGATGCCTAGTGGTCCAATTACAAGAGGACATGCAAAGAAGCTAAAGATGGCCATGTCATTTTATGTTCAAGGCTTTGTTACTCAAGAAATTAATGAAGATGCCTTTGAGAAGTGTTATGGAGAACTTGAAGGCAAGTATAAAGTACTTAGCCTCTTGGAAGCAAGAAAAGGAATTGGGCAAGCTTAAGCTATCAAGGGCTTTTATCAACTTTGGGTTTAATTGTACAAGTCATGTGCCTCATTTAAAAGTCACATGACTCACTTAAGTTGTATTATTAATGGGCTAGGCGTGTGGGCTTCTTTTGGGTTTAGTTTTAGTTAGTTTGGTTATTTATTTTAGTCTTTCTTTTGGGCTTTCATTTTAGGCCTATAAGGTTTATTAATTAGTTTTGTTTTAAGTGTGTTTAAGACTTATTTGGGCTTAATTGGCTTGTAAAAGCCCAAGAAAATTCGTGTAAGGCCATATGAGCATTTAAATTAGGGTTTTAAAGAGTGAATTAGGGTTAGCCACCTTATAAATAGGCTACCCTAGGTTGTAAACTTGATCATTGAATCAAATTATAAACTTTTGAGAGTTTTTCTCTTGGCTTAGCCGAATTTCTTTAGAGAGATTGTGAGATTGCTTGCTTTCTTTTCTATTGCATCAAGAATTAGGATTACTTATCAATCATTTGATTGTGGCGTTTTCTCAATTCTTCTTATCCCGATTATTTGCGTTTCCATTCACGTGTTGTTTGGGGGTTCAACAGGGAGGGAGTTTCTCTTCTTTGTCTTTTGAAATCAAAGCGTATGTTTAAGGGGTTTCGGGTCTTTAACCTTGGGGTTCCGCATCACCAAACAAATTTTGTAGGTAAAAAGGAAGTTACAATAGGACTAAATAATGCATTGTTCTTAATAAAGACACGCCAATTATTTTCACTATTTCAATAAAAACAAACTTGGATTCAATCTCTGCTAAAATAAGTGTTTAAGAACTCAATAGAATACAACATACCAAATGAGGGACTAACATTCAGGAAGCCAAATGTGTGCTTTGCCAGTAATAATAATTTGAAACTTAAATTCATTGTTTCAAGTTCAACAATGTTCTCTAACTTACGTGCAACCCAAACAATGCATGTTATGTATCCTATGGATTCGCATCATCATTAGATAACTATTAGCATTAGTTATTTTATGAAATCGATAAGAGAAAACGTTAACACCAAAGGATAAGGAGTTCCAGGCTTCAATGATACACTAGGACTCATTCCCTTAGACTTGATTATCTGCAAAATGCACCATACAAACTTTACATTTCAGCCCAGCCAACCTATAGATGCCTCGATGTCAAACCAAAAAACTCTCTGACAAAAAGTTGGAACCAAATGCTTAGAAAAGGATTTCAACCCAAAATAATACCTCAAGAAGTAATCAAGGAAATAATTGAAAAATCAAAACCAAAAACCTCAAATAATAGATAAATTCATCAAGTCAACAGGTGAAAGAATAGGGGGCCAAAATATATATGATACCACTCAGCAACCACAATGAACTGGGGGTCATTTAGATGTCAAGTAATTGAGTACAACAAACATAACAAAAACTATCATCCATAAAATATTCATATACCTTGTCATTGGATTGGCAGCTCCAGATTTGCTTGGTTAGGCTGGAAATCTCTCCAGAAGTTGGCCTTATGAAGCTGTATTTACATTCAAACCAAAAACACAAATTGGATCTTAAATAGATTTCAAAACAAAGAATAAGTTACCAAGAAACTGGAGATCCACCGTTAATTCTCGGAGATAGAAGCGCCTCCGCCGCAGATGGTGATCGTAGCATTGTCAATGCATAGTGACAGGGTTAAGTTACATTTAACTCCAAGAGCAGCAACCTTTATATATAACGCCTTCAATAACCTGTAATGAAAACATAGCATCAGAACGTGAAACAGCGGCATGCATCAGTAATCCAAAAAGCTCAAATTTTTAGTTACATATATTCAAAAGAAATACATTCTTCATTTTCTACAACTGTTCTGAAATTCATATGCTAAATAAAGCATCTAATGAATAACAAGATGATGACAATTATATGAATTTCTTTCCTTCAAAGTTACAAATGTATACCAACTTATGCACCCCAAAGAGGGACATAATAAAAATATAGGATTCTCAAAGCTGCATAGCATTTATATGAAGACATATTTCACATCCAATTTCTTTGGGTATAACAATCTTTGCTTCTTATAAGTCAAGCACAAAAAAGGTCATCTTTTATAATCAAGAACTGAATAAACTTATAAGAATTATTTAGTGTTGATTATATTTTCATAAATGGATAGTGATGAAGATCGAGGCCCAGAAGATGGTGGACAGGCCTAGAAGGCCACAGTTTGGAGGATGTACACGAGGAAGCATAGGAGGAACGTAGGGAATAATAAAGCAGCTGAGGTGGACTGACGCGGGTTTTGTGTGAGGAGAGAAAAAAGGGAAAAGGGAAATGAGTATAAGGGGTTTTTACCTTATCGTTAGGGGGTGGTTGTGTTCCTTATGTTGATTATTCTGTTTTTTCCTTTGGGAAGGGAGTAGAAGGGAGGATTGAGGAGTTTTTCCTTCTTTGGTGGTTCGGCCCTTATTTCTTGTATTGTTTGTTTCTTTTTCATTCTGTAATCAGGCTGCATTACCAATCAGCCATACTATTGAGAACTCACTTGTTGTAACTGAGAATTCATCATCAATACATATTATTCATTCTCATTGTGGTGTGTTTTTGTATTGTATTGCTGTTATTGTTGTTTCCTTATGGTTGATCTTTATCATTGGTCCGACTTGCCGGATACTCGATGGAGACCTGTTACCAGACTTTACAATCCAAATTAGATGACACTGATCGAAGAGTGGGAGAACTCACTGTTAGTATGAACGACGTTACCACAACAGTTTCTGAGCTCTAAGTTGATAAGCAAAAATAGGAGGAATTCAGGGGATTTGTTATGAACTGGATTAAACATTTAGACAAATAGCCCCAAACCACTAAAGATTTTTTTCAGCATGAGAATAAATAGGGAAGAGAACTGGAACACAACTGGGGCAGAGTTCCGTTCGGAGAATGGATTTCCAGATCCACTCCAATAATTTTTTCGATTCTCATCCATCCCTACGTAAGGTCAAGCTTCTGTTGTTCAATGGAGCCGATCCTAGGGTATAGATTATTCGAGCCGAGACATACTTCCGAATAAATCAGATCTCTCCTGAGATGCAAATTTGATTGGCTGAAATTTCAATGGAGGGTGTTACCATAAATTGGCTTTGTATGTTAATGGATATTTATCCTACCTTAACTTAGGAACAACTTAAGAAGGAAATGATGAGGAGATACAGCAGTAGCTATTCTTCAAATCCTTTTGAAGAGTTGGCCGATCTACAACAAACAGGGACAGTGGAAGAGTATATCGATTCTTTTGAAATGGTGGCTGCAAAGGCACCAAGGTTACCCGAGCAGCAATACATTGGTTACTTCATCAGTGGCTTGAAGGATGAAATTAAGGGCTGGTTAATGGTTCATCAGCCTGTAGAACGTGTGGAAGCCATAAGATTGGCTCGTTCGATTAAAGCAACTCAACTTGGCAGTAAAGGGGGTGTTAGTCAGTTGATGACACACTCCATGAGAGATAGAGATTGGGCCAGCAAAACCCAAGTGACCCACTGGAGGCCATGGGCTTGGTCGATTTGGGCCTGTGAATCCATCATCACATTCATTCCTACCGAGTCCAACCCAGCACAGATTTGCTCCAAATACCACAACCCAACAACGAATTCTTCCTTCTTCTCCTTCAACTGAACCACTACGATGGTGATACGGATCCACCACCATCAATCAATGATCCTTTAAAGATGCCTAGTGGTCCAATTACAAGAGGACGTGCAAAGCAGCTAAAGATGACCATGTCATCTTATGTTCAAGGCTTTGTTACTCAAGAACTTAATGAAGATGCCTTTGAGAAGTGTTATGGAGAACTTGAAGGCAGGTATAAAGTACTTAACCTCTTGGAAGCAAGAGAAGGAATTGGGAAAGCTTAAGCTATCAAGGGTTTTTATACAACTTTGGGCTTTAATTGTACAAGTCATGTGCTTCATTTAAAAGTCACATGACTCACTTAAGTTGTATTATTAATGGGCAAGGCGTGTGGGCTTCTTTTGGGCTTAGTTTAGTTAGTTTGGTTATTTATTTTTAGTCTTTCTTTTGGGCTTAGTTTAGTTAGTTTGGTTATTTATTTTTAGTCTTTCTTTTGGGCTTTCATTTTAGGCCTATAAGGTTTATTAATTAGTTTTGTTTTAGGGAAAAGGGTCAAATTTGCCACTTAAGTTTGTCAAGTGGTTTAAATATGCCATTTAAGTATTTTTTCTTAAAAAAATGCCATTATTGTTATATAATTAGTCCAATTTTACCACTTTAATCTACATCAGCAAAAGAAAATATGAATTTGCAATCACTTAATTGACACATCAGCAAAAAATATACAAGTGGCATTAAAATTAATCAGACCTAAGTTAAACCAACCCAAATTAAATCAAATTAACCAAACCAACCATTTATTCCTTCTCTCTCAAACCGTTCTCCCCGTCAGGCTCTTGATCTGATCTCCCATTCTCTCACTAAGCACTCAAATTCCGGTCTCCATTCTCTCGCTAAACCATTCTCACCGTCTGCTCCCTCTTCCCATATTTTTATTCGTTGATTGTTCTCATATCTACTCAAACTAGAGGATTGCAGTGTTCTTGGTGGGTGGAGCTAGGAGCTATGAAATTTCCCATTTCCAATCCCAACATAATTCGGTATCTTGAACCCTTCTAGCAGAGCTATATCTGAATGTCGGCAAAGATCCTTGAATCTCAATTCCGCTCTCTGCTTGCTGGCTCGAAATCCCAATGCTTGATGGCATAATGAGGATTGATTTAGTGATTTATGCTTGTGTTGTTGATTTTTTGGCATGGTTATTGTATTACTTAAATGTCTACTTCGCGTTAGCAATTCTTGCACACAACCTGTTTGATATAATTCCACAATGATATACACTTAACTTCGCTCATTATCTTTGACTTCAAATGTGTTATTTTTGTCTTTTGCACATACATTTCAATATGCACACACCCTATGAATACCTGGTGTTATAGTCTTCATTGATTTTGACTGCAATCATGTCCTCTTGGGCCTTCAATGCTTTGTTTTTGGTGGTTGTATCCTGGTTTTGTCCTTGTTTTGCTTGCCGAGGTTGCTGGAGCAGCTGCCATCGTTATGAGAACTGTGCAAAGACGGCCACAGTCATCATTCCATATAAGGTGAAGTATAATAATGTGAAATACATGAAGAATATGTACCAAAAGAACTTAGGAAGAGTCCAGTCAAATCCAATCATGGAATATGTTATGAGGCCATATACAATTGTTTGTGAGAAAATATATGGAAGCTCAACAATGACCTGAAGCATAGGTACAACTATGTTAAACAAAAACCGAGACATTCATCTTTTGATATTTCTTAACATATTAGAAGCAGAATTGGTATGATTAATTACCTGTGCACAGGCATAGGGCATGGCTGAATACATCCCAGCAGCTCTCCTTTAGAAGACAGTTCTTTCAACTGCAACAATGGGCTGCACAGATGATGCATTTTGCATGCCCAGGAAGAGAACTGCTGCGTACATTGATCCTGCAGCGTTAAAAATGTCTTGTTTATTTGACTTGCAGTTCGCGAAACGACAAGAACATAAGATGTTTGCCTTCTGTCTAGCTTCCAAAATGTCTTGTTTATTTGATCTGGAGCTGGAGTGCTTAGTTCCTTAATCATTGCTTTGTTTCTCCTGATTTGCATGCCACACATAAGTTAACTAACATAAGAGCAGAGGATTTTTCATTTTATCAGTACCCAAATGAAAAATAAAGTACCTGTATAGCTCTGAATTCTTATAAATGGCAGCAAATTCTACCCCTAGAGCTAATTCTTGTGCTGAACTTGTAACTTCCAGCATCCAAGTTGCTGGATTATACCCATCTTTTATTTTACTGACTCCTTCTATTTCCTTCACAAAACAATAGAACCAACTGGAGAATGAATCCGATATGAAAGAAAAGGTTTCTAAAAGTTGCGATTTATTTTGACTAGTTACCTCAAAATATTTAATTAAATGGCAAGAATGGCGACCCAGGGGCCCCACATATATCTCTTCTCCTCCTCTCTTCATCAGTAATAGCTGTAATTCCATGAAAAATACATCATAATATAAATGCCAAAATGAAGCACTAAAACCTATCTTTGTAATATACTTACCTCATCGAAAGCTTCAAATATATCAATACTTGGTTGATGAATGGTGCATACAACAGTTCTTCCTATATCCACAGTGTTCCTAACAGTTCTCATAACGATGGCAGCTGCTCTTGCATCTAGCCCAGACGTGTTTTAGTGTTCTGTTTTATATAGCTATGAGCTGTCTAGATATCTAATGCTTGAGCCTTGACAAGGGGATTCTGATGATTTTTCTTAGCTCCACTTTCATGAAGTTTCTATTTTTGTTCACAGATTGATTATACTCATACTAGTTGCTGTAGAATTGATTTTTCTTACAACTTTAATGTAGACAATCTTCATTTTTGTGTCGTATGTCTGCAGGATATTGCGGAGCAGTCAACTAAGGATTAAGCTGGAATTTTTGAGTTATATGTCTGCAGGGTATTGCGCATATGAAGTGACTGTTCGATGAAAGATTGAATTTGCTGATTAAGCTGGAATTTGTTGTTGATTTTGCTGCTTGCTATTGGATTATGCTACTTGAATTAAAACATTCTCCTGCTATTGTATTACTTTGTTGGAATTAAGAATGAACAAAATGTTGATTGTATTATTCTGCTCTTAGATTTGCTGTCATAAAATTCTGAATGAAATAAGAATGGACCATGAATAAAAATAGTACCAATTGGTTATTTGTTGTTTTATTATTCAAAATGTATGTTCAAGACATCATATAGATAATCTTGGAAACAATATCAAGCAATATATAATTGGTTATTCTTGTGTAAAACCACTAGCCTTCTTCATTTTGAGCTTTCCAATCCTTTTCTCCCTTTTAGCTTCTAACTGACTACTAGTAACCGCAGGTCTTCCTTTCGAAGTCAATTTTTTTGGTGAAAAAGGCAAGTCTTTAGGCATAGAAGCCCCACTTGCATCTCCAACAAATCCTATCACCCGGGTACCAGTGCTCTTTTGCAGTCTTTTTCGAATTTCCAGCCTTGATTCTCTTTCATTGGGGATAGGATGTTTAATTTGATGATTTGTATCTTGGATAATGGAGTCTTCAACAAGCAAATCAGCCATTGAACTCTCAGAAACAAAATCAAAATCTTGACTTTGCTGCATATATAATTTAATTAAAAATTAAAACATGAGCAATATAAAGCATAACCAATTAGAGAGTTAAATAGTCTCACATCTAACACAAGTGGCCTTTTTCCATGAGACTTGTCAAATGTATTCTTTTTTCTTTTTGGATTTTGTGATACTCTAATCTGGCCTTCCTGTCTCCGGGTCTCTATATGAGATGTTTCAGCATTTGCTTCAACATTGGCATTCTCAACAAGCTTACATTCCAACAACAAATGATAAATTTACATTTCAACACATACTATACATTTCAAGAATTTATAAATTTCAAATTAAAACAAACTTACCTTAGAACATGTTCTAATATTATGATTTAGGTCTCCACATCGACTGCATCTTCCCTTAGATCCTTGCCTTGATACTCTCCACTCGCCCATTCTCTTAGTTACTTCATTTTTTCCTCTCACCCTTTTCACCTTTGGTCTTCCTGGCATCTTTGTAATCGGTGGCGGCTCCATTGCATGAGAGTCTTCAACTTTCCAAAAATTTCTCCCCCTAACTGGTTGTAGTTTATAGCTGTATGTAGTAAGATAAGCCTCCTTACTGTAATACCATGAAATCTCTTTCACTGGGTCTTCTTTCTTGTGTTGAAGAGCTTTGATTGCATGAGGACATGGGATGCCAAACAAATCCCAAGCCCTGCAAGTGCACTTCTTACTCAACAGACAAACAGTATGCCTGTCTTCTCCTTCTGTAACTTCATAACCCGAATCACCATTAAATTCCACATTGCACCCATGAGCAATATCTTTAAAATCATTATAAAGAAGCATGCAATCAGGACTAAAATCACATCTCCAAGTATTAATTTTATGTTCATTTTCTTGTATCCTATTCATGACTTTAATTCTAATATCTTCCAACATACCAATTATTGCCTTCTGTCTAGCTTCCAAAATCCAAGAATTAAAAGACTCTACAAAATTATTATCAACCATTCCATTTTTGCACACTGTGTCAAAATATGCCCTACACCAATTTTGTGGGGGATAATGCAACAAATCTTTAGCTGCATCTTCAGAAAGTTTCCCTAATTCTTTTAACATATCTTTAAATTCTTCTTCATAGCAACTCCATGCACACCACCACATCAACTTTTTTAATTGACCTCCTCTCCATTTACTACACCAATTGGACTCTATATGTCTCATACAATATCTATGATGTGCATGAGGCATCACCTCTTTGATTGACTCCAATAGTCCCTATAACAATAATAAAAAATAACATTATATGACATATGTGAAACTTAGTTCATAAAAGAATTAAAAATAATAATTACATGTTTTTTACCTTTTGCATATCAGAAATAAAAGTAATTCCTTCACCTTCGTTGAGATCCAAAGAATTTCTTAATAATTGCACAAACCAAGTCCAAGTTCTTTTTGTCTCTTTATCAATAACTGCCCAAGCTAAGGGATAAAAATGTCTCATAGAATCTTGGCCAATAGCTACAAGCAACTGTCCTTTTACTTTTCCATTTAGAAATGTGCCATCCATACCAATAAATGGCCTCAAACCATGTTTCCATCCCATCTTCAATGCATTAAAGCAAATATACATTCTTAGAAACCTTCTCTTTCCTTCATTTAAAGCATCTCTAGATATATTTACAACCACATCAGTTCCTGGATTGCTTTCTTTTAGTTCATGTGCATATGCAATAAGTTTATTGTAATCATCAACAAATGACCCCTCAAGATTATTAAGTATAATCCGTTTTGCTCTTTTTACTTTGGAGTAACTTACATTCAACTGCAACCCACTTTTAAGATCCTTCCTCATCACTTTGGCCTTGTATTGTGGGTCATTTTGGACTCTATTTTTGAAGTAATGAGCAAGAGTTACTGCATCAGCTCTTGGATTATCATAAGCTGTGTTGCAATTGTGATTTGGGTTCAATGTCTTGATCTTGAACCCTGGATTGTCCCCATCTTTGGAAATGTGGCATATAAATGGGCAACCAACATCACATACATACCTGGCCCTTTTTTTATCACTTTTTTTCACTTTCACCCCATAACCATTAGCTAGTGCATAAAAGTTTACAATTTGTCTAGCTTCTTTCAAGTCAGCAAAAGTCATCCCTATTTCTAAAGTCTTGAAATGTCGTAAATTGTCAGTCATCACTCTATTTTTCCCAAATCTGCAGGCATCTTGGTGGTCTTGTTCGTTGCCAGATCCATTGGCATCTACCTCAGATATACTTTCTGAGTCAGGTTCACAATCAGTTGCAACCTCAACTTGAACTTCATAACCACTTATAACTGTTATTCCTACATCATTTATTTCCTCGTCATCAACAATTCTATCGTCTGATCTATCTACAGTAACATCTAGTCTAGATAAATTCCTTACATTCCTATCACATAATTTTGGGACATTAATTGTAGCATCACACTCATCTACTGCAAACACATCAACATAATTTAAGTCCATACAAATCAAGGCCTGCAATGCTCTAATATCTTCATCTCCTTCAACCAAGTAATACCTCTTACTGTTTCTCCCGTCTGGTAAAGCTACTAAGACCTGATTAACTTCACTAAACCCCAATGATTTTTTGAATTCTGCTGTAATGTCCAAATAGGACAGCAAATCTGCATCATATTTCTCCCATATCTTTACTTTTTTTGTCACATACTGAACTTCATGTGATTTTACCCATTCACCCCCATAATTAAATGCAAGATCCACATAAAAACTCATTATCTTTAGCACTACAAAAAATACAAATATACAAAT
Source organism: Excoecaria agallocha (assembly GCA_037975025.1). NCBI lineage: Eukaryota > Viridiplantae > Streptophyta > Magnoliopsida > Malpighiales > Euphorbiaceae > Excoecaria > Excoecaria agallocha. The sequence continues at coordinate 1,869,888 of JBBPFJ010000019.1, read as the reverse complement.
CAATAGATAAATATCAACAATAAACAAAAGGCATTGCCATATATTAAATAAATAATTTATAATTAAAAATTGTACAAGCTTTCATCAAGACATAATCCCAAGTACTTAGATTAAAAATTGTACAAGCATTCATCGGATCACATTCACATTAACAATCACACGTGAGCATCTAGAAAAAGAAAAAAAGAAAAAAAAAGCAAAATAATATAACCCAAAATAAGGGTCCAAGAAACTCTCAAATCAAGGACCTCTTAACTAGAGCAAATCACAAATCAAAATTAATTGACTACCTGTACCCACTTTTCAATTCTAATTTCTAGTGCATCATACTTGAATTGAAACTACTATCGCTGAGTCGGTTAAAGAAAGAACAGAGAGGTGACAATGGTGATATAAAGAAATAATGGAGTAACAAAGGTGCAGACTTCTGCAGATTTATAAGCAGCGCTGAATGATCTACACCCAACAGTTAGTGTTAGCAAAGGTACTTTATTAAGTGCTAAATACAACTTTCATCAAAATCAGTGCAATACAACCCTTCAAGAAAGTAAGCTGTGAATTGATAACAAAGAGAAAGAACAGCATACAAGAAAGTACCAAAGCAAAACTCTGACTAGTGGACATGCATCTCAACACTGCAACAAAAACCACAATAGTCCTAAATTTGGCCTGTTGCACATACTTCTACAGATGAAGATCCTGGGAATCACGGTAGAGTAACTTAAAATTCACTACCAACTAGGAAGCATAATATCATATATTACAAAGTAAGAAGCTAAAATATATGAAAACTCTTTTCATAATCTCAATCACCATCCAGGTCAAAACACCATAAGGCAGCAGGGGCTGGCTCTTCCAATCACAAATCAAAATCCAAGTCGCCATTTTTAAATTATCTTTAAACACAAAAAAACAACACTTGTCTTCATCCAAGATCCAATTAAAGATAAATCTGAAAAGCAATTAATTCATATTAAGAGGAAGGGTAAAAAAGTTTTAGGAACAAAGAAAAAAGAAAAACACTGTTACGAAGCAAAAGACTGCAGTCTTCAATTCCGAGCATTGGACCATGGAAAGGCAAGAGCAAACTAACCAGCCAAGATTTTATTTCGGTAATTCTAAGGGGAATTACAAGAACAAAAATAGAAAATTACAATCCCAAATAAAAGAAGCTCTGTTGAGCCAATTACAACACGATTAAAAAAAAATTGCAAACAAAAAATACCTAATACACAAGATTCTAGCATGATTTACAAGAACAAAAATTGAAAATTACAGTCCCAAATAAAAGAAACTCTGTTAAGCCAATTATAACACAATTAAATAAAAAAAAATTGCAAACAAAAAATACCTAATACACAGAATTACAGAGGTGAATGATGCCGGTGAGATCAACTGAACGGCGTCGAAAAGGGCAGCCGCCACCAGTTAAAGAAGCTTGAGAGATCAACTGAACAGTATTGGAGAGAACAGCCACCAGAGAGATCAACGTTTTCAGCCACCAAGCACACTGCAATCCTCTAGTTTGAGTAGATATGGGAACAATCAAGGAATAAAAATATGAGAAGAGGGAGCAAACGGTGAGGATGGATAGCGAGAGAATGGGAGACCGGAATTTGAGTGCTTAGTGAGAGGATGGGAGATTATATCAGAGCCTGCCGGTGAGAATGGGTTAGAGAGAGAAGCAATAAGTGGTTGGTTCGGGTGGGTTTGGTTAATTTGATTTAATTTGGGTTGGTTTAATTTAGGTCTGATTAATTTTAATGCCACATGTATATTTTTTGCTGATGTGTCAATCAAGTGATTGCCAACTCATAATTTTTTCTGTTGGTGTGGATTAAAGTGGCAAAATTAGACCAATGGTATAACAGTAGTGCCATTTTTTTCAGAAAAAATATTTGGATGGCATATTTGAACCACCTAGCAAACTTGAGTGGCAAATTTGCCCCTTTTCCCTCTTGGAAGCAAGAGAAGGAATTGGGAAAGCTTAAGCTATCAAGGGTTTTTATACAACTTTGGGCTTTAATTGTACAAGTCATGTGCTTCATTTAAAAGTCACATGACTCACTTAAGTTGTATTATTAATGGGCAAGGCGTGTGGGCTTCTTTTGGGCTTAGTTTAGTTAGTTTGGTTATTTATTTTTAGTCTTTCTTTTGGGCTTAGTTTAGTTAGTTTGGTTATTTATTTTTAGTCTTTCTTTTGGGCTTTCATTTTAGGCCTATAAGGTTTATTAATTAGTTTTGTTTTAAGTGTGTTTAAGACTTATTTGGGCTTATTTGGCTTGTAAAAGCCCAAGGAAATTCGTGTAAGGCCTTATGAGTATTTAAATTAGGGTGTTAAAGGGTGAATTAGGGTTAGCCACCTTATAAATAGGCTAACCTAGGTTGTAAACATCATCATTGAATCAAATTATAAACTTTGAGAGTTTTTCTCTTGGCTTGGCCGAATTACTTTAGAGAGATTGTGAGATTGCTTGCTTTCTTTTCTATTGCATCAAGAATTAGGATTAATTATCAATCATTTGATTGTGGCGTTTTCTTATTCTTCTCATCCCGATTATTTGCGTTTCCATTCACATGTTGTTTGGGGGTTCAATAGGGAGGGAGTCTCTTCTTTGTCTTTTGAAATCAAAGCGTATGTTTAAGGGGTTTCGGGTTCTTTAACCTTGGGGTTCCGCATCATTTGGTATTAGAGCCAAAAGTAAGGTAAATTCCTATTTATCTTAGTGTTAGTTTTGTGTTTTCTTTTCTTCGATTTCTTTATGTTTATGCCGAATTAGGTAGTGATAATTTTTGATTTGTGTGCTTTTTGTGTGTTAAATTTAGCCTTTTCTTTTCCTTACCTTGTGTTTTGATTCATTAAAAAAAATCGTGGTACTGTTCACGGTACTGTTCATCGCACTATTTACGGTACTGTTCATTGCACTGTTTACGGTACTGTTCATCAAAAAAAAGAGAAAAAAAATCGTGAAAGAGAAGAAAAATTTTGGCTTCCATTATTTTTCTATCATTTTGCCATCACTTTGCACCATTTTGCACACAACTTGATACACTAATCAAGCTTGTTACATCATTCGGCCTAGTGATAATTTTGGCTCTAAATTGAATTGTTTTTGCATGCAACTACTTCATTTAGTTTAATTAAGGTCTCTTTGTTGATTTCTTGCTTTGTTGGGTAGAATATTTAGGTTCTATATTTGGTTTACTTTGTAGTGGATCAAATTCATTCATTTTTTTCATATTGTCATTTTCTTTAATTCTTGTTGCTTATTTCTTTGTTTTAAGCTAGTCTTTGTTCCATTTACATTGTTAGAGTATCTTTGTTTGTCCAATACTCTAATCTACTTATCATCAAGTGGTACACCACTCTTGTCCGTGTATCACCTCCATTGTGTCTAGAGTCTTCTTTTCTAGTTTTGAGCTATCTTTTGTTGTTATTATTATTTCCTTGCTTTCTTAAACGTGCTCAAGATTTGATTTGTGATTTAAATTCTGAAGTGCAATTTTTGAAGTTTGAAGCTTGAGAGGAAAAAGGCAAGAGAGTGAGAGGACAATAAGAGGGTAAAAGCCTTAATTGTGTGAAACACGAGAGGAGTGACATTTTTTGAGTGTTAAAAACACGTGAGGGAGTGCTTCTGAGGTTTTTTTTATCTAACTTTTTCTTGCAGAGAATCCACCATGACTGAAGAATTTAGTGGGAAAGGAATATCCCAAGAGGATGAAGTAAATGTACCCGATAATAAGATGCTATATCAAGCATTTATTAGGGAGATTCGACAGCTGAACCTTAGGATAGATGGACTAGAAGAGAGGCATGATGGAAGTACATCCAATGTACCTAGAAGGACAGCAAGGAGAAACCGAATTATTGAACAACAAGTAGTGCATGATTATGATGATGAAGATGGAGGGGAGGCTAGTGCAACGATAGATGGGAACTTGGGCAACATCAAACTCAAGATTCCTCCTTTCAAAGGCCAAAATAGTGCAGAAGAGTATTTGGAGTGGGAGCGAAAGGTGGAGATGATCTTTGAATGCAACAGATATTCAGAGGAAAAGAAGGTGAAGCTTGCAGCTATGGAGTTCACTGATTATGCAGTATTTTGGTGGGAACAACTCAATTTGAGTAGAAGGAAGGTGGGAAGGCGTCCCATTAATAATTGGGAAGACATGAAGGAAGCCATGAGAAAAAGGTTTGTTCCTTCGCACTATTTTAGAGAATTACATCAAAAATTACATAGGCTTGTGCAGGGAGCAAAACCAGTGGAGGAGTACTATAAGGAAATGGAAATGTGCATGGTGAGAGTAAACATTGAGGAGGATGAGGAGGTCACCATAGCTCGGTTTCTAAGTGGGCTAAACAATGATATTGCTGATGCCCTTGAATTATACAAATATGACTCCATGGAAGAAATGTTGCACATGGCAATGAAGATTGAAAAGCAAAAGAAGAATAGAGGCTTCCATAAGGCCAACAACAACTCAAATCACTCTTGGGCGTCTAAGTGGACCAAAAAGCAGGAGAAGAAAGACTTTAGGGTATCTAAACCCTATAGGGCAGATTCGACACCCAAAGAAGAAAAGGTACCCCAACTTCCAAACAAGGTTGTTAAAGGTAACTCTAGTACTCCTACCCCTAGTAGAGAAATTAAATGTTTTAAATGTTTGGGTAAGGGGCATGTAGCACGTGAATGTCCTAATAGGAGGGTAATAATAGCTAGGGATGATGGGGAAATTACTTCTGAATCATAAAATAGTGATAATGAAATGCCTCCTTTAGAAGATTGTAGTGATTGTGATAATGAAGGGGAGTTGTTAGTCGCTGAAACCGGGACATCTTTAGTTGCTAGGAGAGCTTTAAACTTGAATGTTAAAGAAGATAGCCTAGAACAAAGAGAGAACATATTTCACACTAAGTGTTTAGTTAATGGGAGAGTGTGCACAATCATTATTGATGGGGGGAGAGAAGATGGTGGACAGGCCCAGAAGCCCATAGTTTGGAGGGTGTGCACGAGGAAGCATAGGAGGAATGTAGGGAATAATAAAGCAGCTGAGGTAGACTAATGCGGGTTTTGTGTGAGGAGAGAAAAGAGGGAAAAGGGAAATGAGTATAAGGGGTTTTTAGTTGATCGTTAGGGGGTGGTTGTGTTCCTTATGTTGATTATTCTGTTTTTTTCCTTTGGGAAGGGAGGATTGAGGAGTTTTTCCTTCTTTGGTGGTTCGGCCCTTATTTCTTGTATTGTTTGTTTCTTTTTCATTTTGTAATTAGGCTGCATTGCCAATCAGCCATACTATTGAGAACTCACTTGCTGAACTCAGAATTCATCATCAATACAGATTCTTCATTCTCATTGTGGTGTGTTTTTATATTGCATTGCTGTTATTGTTGTTTCCTTGTGGTTGATCTTTATCAGATAGTTAATTAAATAAATGCAAATTATTGATTTCAACTGAAAGTTATGAAAGAACAATTGACATATGAATACACTTCACAGAGTTAATACAGTTCATTCATCAATCTAAAATGAGCAACATAAACTTTGTAATTTTGTTCATAATTTGTACCCATAATCTAGTTTGTTTTTTCTCATATCTTAAATTCATAATAAAATAAGAGAAAAGGGTATGAAATAAAGAAACAAGAAAAACAAAATCAAAGAATCAAACAAGAATGAAAGAAAGAAAATGAATTGGTGATCAATGAAATACACAAGAAGTCTGGTGAGAAAATCTCCTAACATCTTTAATCTGTATATTACAAAACAAACCAAGAATTTCCTGTAAAACACCATTAAAAAATTAACCCAATCCATAAACTAGGAAAAAGAAAGAAAACATAAAGCAGAGAAAAGAGAAATTAAAAATAATGTTACCTGCTATATAAGCAAAAAAATAAATAAATAAACTTTTGTTGGAAGAAATCAAAATTTTGCAATAAAATCATAATATAGAAACAACAAAAGATTAATTAGAGAGATAAAAAAGAATAAAAGTTAAAAAGATTCTTGAAGAAAGGAAATCGGTTTTGAACCTTTTATAATGAAGAGAGGGATCTCTGCTTCTGCAGATGAAAATTGAGAATGTGTTAATATTCGCAGAGCAAAAAGAAGCCAATATTAATAAAGGAGAGAATTCAGAGAAGTCTTGGAACAAAAAAGATATTGTATTTGGATTAAATTTGAGTATGTATAAGACAAGCTAAATTCATACATAATAACTATGAACAGTTAATGACAATTTACCAATTTACGTGGTGATGTAGATATATTATTCAAATATAAACTAGAAATACATAAAATATAAGAAATTGGGAATAATGTACAGTAACTGGCGGTTTATAAGCCAAACAAATATTTGCCTTACAATTGAAGAAATCACTTATTTATCAATGAACAAATCAAAACAAATACGAATCATGAATTGGGGAAGGCAAAAAGCAGACCCTAATAATGCTCGTACGACAATTTCCAAAACCAGACAACAAATTCAATTCAAAAACCCCGAATTCTATCTACCAACCAATTCAATCTGACAAACTGGTAATTTAATTCACAAATCAAGGAAAAGAAAATGGAGAAATAGGAAGATACCTGATTTGGGAAAAAAGAAGAGAAATCAGAACGTCATTTAGGGGCAGGGCTTAAAACCCTTTCAACTTGAAGCCTTCTCCTTTCCATTTTCATGACGGCAAGAAAAAAAGCTAAGAAACAGATTCTCCACGAGCAAATTAGGGTAAGAAACAAAGACAGAAAAAAGAAAAGAATAGAATATAGAATGGGTCAGACCTTTTCAAGATTAGCTCAAGCGAGTTTCGCAGTGGCATTGGGGAGGGAGGAATCGAGAAATTGAATCCTCGTGCATACTCTTGGTGTAAAATCAAAAGAGCTCAAAATTTTTATCCCACTGTAAATGAAGACCTGCGATTGCAGAATGCAGACAACGATGAACACTAGAAAATAAGAAGAAGAGAATTAGATCCAAAGAGAAAAAAATGGAAAAAAAAGGATTAAAAAATGGTAAAGAGGCACAGAGAAGAAAAAACTAAAATGAAAGAGAGATGCAACTATCTATGGATTGAGACGCTAGCCATGGCAGTGCCCCGTAGTGAAGGATGCGACGGTGTAAGTCGAGCCAAAGGGAGAGAGGAGGGCGAAAAGCATAATAACCTGTGAATGTTTTTTTAGTTTCTCCCTCTGCGCTTTTGTCCCGCTCAAATGAAAAATTTCAGGACCAGATTTCATGGATATCTTAACATTCCAAGTCATAGTCAAGTCTGTCAATCACCCTTTCAAGCCTAGAGATGGACTGGTCTATATTACCAAAATATAAGGCATTCCATTTTGGCATAGTTTTTTTATCAACTTGATTTTGAGCTGAATGTTTTTTCCATGTGAAGAGTTTAAGTTCGACCACATAATCTAACATTTTTAAGGAAACTAACATCATACAACCAAACATCAAGAAATTTAAATGCTTAGGTCCTTAGTTAATTGATGAGTAGCATAACACAAGGGGTGTGTGATCCGAGAGGCACTTTGGAAGGGGCTAATTGTGATAAATCTTTTACATTTAATAACCAATCCTTGTTTACTAAAAATCTATCAATCTTGCTTCTGCTAATAGAGTTGAGACTTAAAATAAATTCCTGATATTTTTTCATCCTTGCTACCCATATTGCTTTTCCATCTATCTTTTGAACTTAGTACTGCATTAAAATATCCTCCCATAAGAACAAGGGAGTATTTATCAAGCAAACTCTCAAGATGATTCCATAATTCTACTTGTTCTGCCTTATTAGATTGCACATACATAGCTACAATCCGACAATCCATTATGATATCCACTAGTAGCCCTTCAACAATTATCCATCTTAGACTAAAACGTATAGACTTATGCTGGAAAAAAAAATTTACACCCTAGGATACCAGGATGCCTCCACTGTTGCCTTCAGTATCTAAAGAAACCCAATCCATATTTTTATTACTAGATAAAGATCTAATGGTTTTTGAGTTAACTCTTCTCATTTTCATCTCCTACAACATAGCCAATCCAATGTTGTTTTTTGTAAAACATGCAACCGACATCCTCTATTTAATAGAAGACTTTAGCCCTCTAGTGTTCCAAGATAAGAAATTCATAATAACAACAAGATAAACAAACTTAAAACTCTGAGCAGCTGATTTTACCCCCTGATCTACATACTCTCTTTCAGATTTTCCCAGACCTCTCTCTCCCTAACCTCAGATTCAATTAAGAAAGCCAAGAATTTTTCTCTGTTACCTGCTTGAACAATACCTAACATGTCTGCCACTTTGAGGATTTTTAAAGCTTCACTAGTAGGGGAATCAAGTTTTAGTTCTTTTTCATTAACAATGCAACTATTGATATTAAGGATACACCCTTTAAAGATAGATTCATCTGCTACTTGCCCCATCCCATAATTGTCTTATGCCAGTAACTCTTTAAAAGCAAAAGCTTTTTTTTTCGTTTAGTTTTCCCTTTCTTACCTCTCATTTTCTTCAAGTTGGGGAATTGAAGGAAGGATCTGATAGTGTCTAGAGCATAGAAAGAATGGATTTTCTTGGCTTTCCTACTTTTGACTTTAAATTCAGTGATTGCCTTACCATTGATAGAGATTAAAACAAAGCTTTCATTGTAATTAGGTAAAATGCCTAGGTTGGCATAACTAGTTAGACCTTCATAAGGAATCAAATCAAGCTCATTTAAGGTTCTATTTCCTATGGGCTTAAATGAGAGTTCTTGGACAAACTTAAGGGCTAAATCCACCATATGGTCTGAAGGGGTGTTTAAATTACGCTCTAGAGCTACCACAATCTCAATGTTCTGCTTATTAAAGTACCTTTCCTCTATATCAGACATAGGGGGACAAAGCCTAGGGGAATTATATTAGAAGAAGTGCATCACCATCAAATCTTGTAAAGATGACAGCTTGAGCAGAATGGGGAATGGATTAAAGATGATAGCTTTTTGCCTCTAGAAATTGCCAGTTGCCGGAGCTTTTTGCAGGCTAAATTCACCCTAGCTTAGTTCCCGTTAATCCTACTAAAAAGGTTGGGGCAGAAATAAAAGGGCTCTTCTTAGATTCTGAAGGGATAAATGACCCCATCAATTCTGGTTTTTAAGATCTCATTAGTAGTGGTTGTGAAAGAGGTGCAATCAAAATTCTTGCCACATCCAATTAGATTTTCTTCTTGGTGTTCTCATCAATGCAAATGAAACTACCATATAGAGTTGTAATAGTTAAGAAAAAGGTTGGGTTTCATGCATAGAGAGAAAATCCTTCACATATAATCCAGGCAAATCTCTTTTTGCAAATTTCATTCGGTTCTCATGGCTTAACACACTCAAACCACTCACTCAGCCAGTCTATACCAGATTCTAACATCATTGCTTTTCCTTGCGGGATGGGAAGGTCAAAAGTACCAAATTACCTCTCATAGGTGTACAAATGCAAGAAAAATAATCTTGAGCCAACATAGCCTCCTGTATGCTAGTAATGCTTTTTGCATTATGGAGCCAACCTACCAAGCTCCTATTCAGCCAATCTTGATCCTCCTCAGCTACCTTGTACTAAAAATTTACTGCTTCTACTCTCATATTTGTATAAGTGTCTTTTCGAATACCATATTTGCTGGACAAGCCAAATTTTGTTACCTTAGCATAAGACCTGCCATCTCTGTAACTAGGCCACTTAGCTTTTAGGGTCTTAGAGATATTGTTTGTTTTCTTTGTTACATCTTTATTTGCATATGTTGTGTCTACTGACTTCTCCAGTCTGCCAAACTTTGGCTTCCTTGTACCTCTGCTGATAAAGGTAGTGTTTTTGACATACTATGCAAGATTGACTTAAATTTGATTATTCCCTAACTAGGATCCATTCATCCTTTCAATTATTCTATCTATATCAACCACACCTGATAATTTAACAAAGCCAAAGATGGATTATCTTTTGCTCAATTTCTACGAGACAAAAATACTTTCGACCATTCCATACCAAGAGAAAATTTTCCTTACTCTGAAGTTAGACCACACTTTTGGTAGATTGTCCACAAATATATTAAAGGTATCAGACCTTTTTTTGAGAGGATCAACACCTGCTGGTGGTTCCTTTCGAGGTCTGCCATAGTCTAACCTTTTGTGCTCAACCGAAGGAGCACACGAAGGGACATGGGGTTGGTTGGAGGTGGCGCAGGGTGAGAAATGGGTGGGACAGGTGGAGGGGAGGTGATACGAGAGGAAGGGGGATCCATTTCCATTCTCATATTTCTTCTTCTTCTTATTCTTCTTGTTTAGTATATAATGTTGTATATTTTAAATTATTTCCTTGGTTTGTGTAAGCCATCTTCTTCTTCTTCTTGTTTAGTATACAATGTTGTATATTTTAAATTATTGCCTTAGTTTGTGTAAGTTAACAATCTAGCTAAAAAATTATTTATTGAAAATTATTTTCAAAAATAGGACTCATCATTGAAGGAGAGAATTACAGTTTTTTCAAGAGTTTCACTTTATGTGGTGCGGTGTTTACATTTAAGGTCTTGTTTGGTTTAGTTAATGAATACTAAGTAGGAACGGATACTTAGTAGTATATACTTGTTATTTGTAGTTGATTATGAATAATATTTAAATATTTGATAAAATTATTATAGTTTGATGGTATAATTATCAAAATGGATATACTTTTTTAATGTAAAGTATATTTTTCTCATAAATAAATAATAGCATAATATAAAAATTTATAAATTGCTCAAATAAACAACTTATTGTAGGTAAATATATTAATTTATAAATATAAATTTTTATAAATGCATTCAATGTAAATTTATATATTTTTTTAATATATTTTATAAATAGTAATGAATAATTTTGTCGTTGTGTTAAATAAAGTAGTAATCAATTTTGAAAAAGCTCCAACATGCTGTTTTTTTAAATGCATTTGTTCGAATGGTAAAAGCTACCAAGTCATATGTCAAGAGGCACAAATGGAGCTGTTGGAATTGAAAAGGTTATCAGTTCTGACGGATCTCTATATTTTAATTTCTTTGGCTTAATGTATGACATATAACCAAATTAATGAAATTATTATTATTTGGTACTATTTATTTTTCAGTTGTGAGAAAAATAAAGCTCTTCAGGATTTCAAGCAAGAACTAAGATATAATATTGTTTTTTTAATTCTGGAGACTATTCTATTTTATTTTATTAATATTGTGCTTTAAATTTTGGTGGATTCGAATTATAAGATATAATATTTTATTTTATTAATATTGTGCTTTAAATAGTGGGGCATTTGAGATTCTTAAAAATAAAGTGAGGTTTGAAAATTATATACCATCGAATATTCGAATGACCCCTCATGTCTCCCCATTCAATCCAAGGCTGGAATATAGATTCATCATGTATACAATATGTTTTTTTATGTCAAATTAAAATGGGACCGGCATGTGAATTCTTTTTATTCAGTTTTTGTTATATTGTTTTCGTTTGATCTTTTGATGTGATTCATATATACTGAAAACATGAGCAAGAAATAGTGAACTTTATTTGAGTATTCAATTGGCATTGGACTCCAATTATTTGAAGCTAGACGCTGAGCTGAAATTAGCTCGAAAACTTTTTTTAAATCAATTTAATTATATATATAAAATAAAGTTCTAGAAAAAATTTCACTTCATTGTGGATTAGTGCCTAGTGGGACATATATGTACTATGCACAGTCAGAGATCGAAGCCCAAGTGCATGTACAGTAGCAAATGTGCATTTTCGGTTTGTATTTTTCTCTGCTTTATGCCTTTATCTAAGATATCTATTCATTTACATGGCCATTTATGATTTAACACATAAACTTTAAGCATACTTTTGATCTAATATTTAATTAAATATATTTATTATAAATACTTAATTTTAATTAATTTGATATATTATCGATGTGTATTGTAAGTATATAATGCTAATATAAAACAATTTATCCAAAAAAATGCTAATATAAAACAATATGAATTTTATATCATGCTAGAGATGAATATTATTTTTAATAAATAAATAATTAAATTCGATTTTATCAAAGTATTTATCTGAATTGAACGAGGATAACAAAATTAATATCAAAATCATTCCAATTCTGTTTAATAAATTTATGAGTTTGTCTTGTTAATTAAAATCGAAGAGAACTGAATTCCCAAAAATATAAGACCTACTCGTGTTTCTAATTTTAGCAATAATGTTAAATAGCAGAATTTTGTAAAATTTTTGAAGAATCTTATGCATGTATAAGCAAAAAAGAATTTTGAGATTACCTTCTCTTTCTAATATCATATATAAAGATAATTGGGTATTATGTCTCTATTGAGCAGTAGGCAGTTTGCTAATTTTGTATATATATCGGATACAAAATTAAATTAATGAGAATAATAAATTTTAATTAAATAAGAGATTATTTTAAAGAAAAAAACAAAACAAGAAAATACAAAAGAAATCATTGTCAAGAGACCTAGTTTGTTCTGCAATGGTAATTTCAGAATCAAAATTTAATATTCTCAATGATTAGTTTATTATATATTCAAATTGTCCATAAAATTATTCATAACCGTCCTATAATTCCAGTCACCTAAACAAATTAATTTTGATAGATTTCCGATAAAAAATATTTTAACAATCAAATTAGTGAGATAAATGTTAAAAAAATATGATTATTTGAAAATTTAAAGAGCACACTCTATTGAACTAAGAGTTTTTATATGGTAACTAATAAGTTCTAAGATATCAAAACTGGAACAAAATGGTTGCAAGACGAAATAGGCAGATGTTGATTTTCAACAAATAGCGGTCTATCTGTAAAATAAATAAAGACTAACTCCTAACATACAAGAACTTAGCATTCCCAAACTTACATCGATCCAACAATATTTAATCCGTACGGATAGTCAATGAACCTTTTGAGCTTTGGGTGAGTGATTGAGCATGTGACTATTGTACTGGATCCAAATATGATAATATTTAACTATTATCAGTAACTAACCAAACAATGGCTAGCAACATTGAATAATTAATTACATAAAACTTTTCGGTTATCAATTACAATTAACTCTTAAACACTAATAACATAAGGGTCTCAAGATTTGATTTGGGTTATAGAAGGGTTAAAGGGCTACTTCATAGGAAATCATGATCGGTTTTGTTGTCTAGGTATTGGGTTTTTTGGGGGATTAAGTTGAGAAGATGTATTGGACCATGAAAATCTAGGGTGGTTCATCTATTGAAGATTATAAGAGTTTGAATTTATCCCTACCCTTTGGTTAAAATCTCCTTAAACATAGTTAACATCCTCATGAGAACTCACATTACATTATGCATAGGAATGAGATCTTCCACACAATTTACAAGCAAAATTTAAACTTTCTAAAGAATTAATTTAAGATTTACTTACCATTTTGGTGAGAGCATCTATCTTTGCAGTCAAAAGATTGATTGTGTTGAGTTCCCAAACTCTCCTTGCTTTTGCAATTATTTTTTCATCACCCATGTATCCTTGATATGCAAGTTCCTCAAGCAATGTGCTTGCCTCATTGGCTATCTTGCCCATCCATTTCCCACTTGAGGCTACATTGACAATGTACCTATTCTGATCTGTCAATCCATTGTAAAAGATTTAAAAAATCATCCAATCTAGCAAGCCATGATGAGGGCATTGCCTTTGAAGTTTTTTAAACCTTTCCCAAGCAGTATATATGGTCCCACTTTTATTTTGTTTAAAATTTGTGATTTCATTACAAAAATTGGTAGTTTTGTAGGGTAGAAAGTATTTGTGGAGAAATGCTTGCTTCAATTGGTTCCATTTTGTGATTGACTCACTAGGCAAACTAGTAAGCCAAAGTTGTGCTTTATTCTAAATAGAAAATGGAAATAACCTAAGCCTTATTGCGTCATTTATCACATCATTGATTTTGAAGGTTGCACACACATTAAGAAAAGCTATTATGTGAGCACATAAATCCCTTTCTTTTAAACCTCCAAATTAGTTATTTTGTAAAATTTTAATAATACTTGGCTTAATTTTGAAGTTATTATTGGCAATTGATGGTGCCATAATCCCTCCAAAACTACTTAATATATCGGGCATAGCAAAATCACCCAACGTACATCTATCTTGATTGGCCATGTTAACCAAACTTTGTTCCTCCTTTTCTCGTTATCTTTGTTCCCTACACAAAGCATGAAAAGTTCTTTCAATTTTAGGATCTAAATGGATAATATTATTAGCACTATTATTTTGTCGCATAAAGAAAGAAAACAATCAAAACAATAACTTATACTACTACAAAATTAAAACTATAAAACAAATATAAAAGTAAGGCCTAAAAGAATATTTCTCTACCTTAAATTAATAAAAACTCTCTAACAAAATTCTCGACAATGGTGTACAAAATTTATTGCGTTGTAAATTTTATTATCCTACTCTTTAGGACTTAGAGTGAGTAAGGTGTCAAACATTGGGGATCTTGGAATGGCTTTGTATTAACGGAGTAAATTATTTCGTGATTGTGATTATGGTACTAATCTTCTATGTACAATTCCTCAATGCTGACCTATGCATCAGCACATCTGCCCTTTATTGTTCTCTCATTTTCTTCACATTTAAATTATATTTCTATTGTCTTCTTTACTAAGTAATAAAATTCCCACTCTCTTTCAATATTAGTTATTAAGATATGTTGCCAAACATGGCTTGGTAATGCAGCCAAGTAAGAAATAGGGAATTTTGGCAATTTAAATATATACTTACTGCTATGTTATTTACAACCATTCGTCTCGAACAGCTACAGCATTCATGCATCTCGCATCCCTAGCACTGCCATATGGCTCTATCTATACAGAGTCCTATCATTTTATTATGATAAACTCCTATAAATATATAATTAACAAGCATTTCTACCATACAGTATACAGTCTCATACCCAAGGATGTATACATATACAACCTAACCTTTTTAATGTGATGAGCATGAAGTATGCATGGAGATATAGTAATCCCACATCGATAAGAAGCCCTTTTTCTTTTGGGGTAATACCTCTATTCCTTATTTTTGGAGGAGCGATCTTTCCGTTGTCCTCCAAATATACGGGAAATCTGTAGACCTCTGCTAAATGCTTGGTTGAAAAGCATACGTGTTTGGAACTCAGAAACAAAAGGGAACCAAGCCAGGAATGCAACAGGAGTGAACAAAAGCAAGCCCATGATTATTTCATAACCGCGGGCTAGTGTTCGCACTGACCCCCAAAATCCAGCATGCCGTATAAAAGGCTTACATGCTTGTGCAATCTAACAAAATCAAGGCATAACGATAATTAAAATGGTACAAAGGTCCTATACAAGTATCCGTTGTCATATTGAAATATAGATACTAGGATGAACACTAACCTGTAGCAGTCCCCATCCAGTGGGCATGAATGCAAGAATGCAGACTATAATATCTTTCATCGTCAAGTGTGGGAGAGCTATTAAAGTAATAAACACAGTAACAAACGTCACGAATATAAGACCCTTAATTAGTCGAAATAAGAGCTGAAAGTTTGCACCGAGTCTCCTCCTTCCAACAGATATGGCCTGTAAATTCAATGCAGTTTCAGTACTAGTACTTGTTAAACTCACGGACAGATCAAACAACATACAAACAACATCATCACTCTGATATAATAGATCAATAAAAGAAAATTTATAATTTAATTAAATCAAGTGTTAAGGTTTACATGTAACTACATCAACCCACAATGCACAAATGGAAATTCATGGAGTCTTTGAGGTATCATATCATTGTAATTTATAGTTGGGAGTTTGCAACTAGATAGGATATGTGAAAATGATCATTGTTAGGAAGGAAAAACAGTCACCTCTCTAAATAATGACATGGAAGCATGAGGAAGTTTGCTATTTGCCTTCATTAATAACAATATCAAAACGATCACAAGCCATGAAACACCATAAACCTGCAAAGTTGAGATCAATTATCTATAAACATCACTAACCATTCACACGCAACAATAAATGGCAGAGAAAATTGAAGACAGGGCATATACCAGCAAACTCTTGGTATGGTCAATAATGCTAAGATGATATACAAGACCATACTGATAAATGAAAAAGTGCAATGCCAACAATATCTCTATAATGATTCCACGCTTCCTAGAATATCGAAGATGCTCCTGTTCCTTTTCCCTCTAGGACTCCCAGTTGTTTTCTGGCAGTACACCAATACCTCCATGGTTGTTTATCCACTTGTTTCGATCCGTCCAGTCGTCCACAATCTTATGCCACTCAAAGCCAGATGGATTGAACAGGAAAGGAGCAAAGAGCCAAGTCCCAACCATGAACCACATTGAGACAGTGATCAAGATATACGGCACTACACATCTATATGATTGGCCAAAAATATGGTACACCATAAGTAGAATCATCAATTCAATCCCCTTGACAAAATGACTGCGTGAATACATCCTATAGTTGTCAGCAAACTTTGCATGGAACACCACAAAACCTCAACCTGTACCGGTATTGAGCACCTCCATTAAGCAATGTGATACGGATCCACCACCATCAACCAATGATCCTTTAAAGATGCCTAGTGGTCCAATTACAGGAGGACGTGCAAAGAAGCTAAAGATGGTCATGTCATCTTATGTTCAAGGCTTTGTTACTCAAGAACTTAATAAAGATGCCTTTGAGAAGTGTTATGGAGAACTTGAAGGCAAGTATAAAGTACTTAGCCTCTTGGAAGCAAGAGAAGGAATTGGGCAAGCTTAAGCTATCAAGGGCTTTTAACAACTTTGGGTTTAATTGTACAAGTCATGTGCCTCATTTAAAAGTCACATGGCTCACTTAAGTTGTATTATTAATGGGCTAGGCATGTGGGCTTCTTTTGGGTTTAGTTTTAGTTAGTTTGGTTATTTATTTTAGTCTTTCTTTTGGGCTTTCATTTTAGGCCTATAAGGTTTATTAATTAGTTTTGTTTTAAGTGTGTTTAAGACTTATTTGGGCTTAATTGGCTGGTAAAAGCCCAAGGAAATTCGTGTAAGGTCTTATGAGTATTTAAATTAGGGTTTTAAAGAGTGAATTAGGGTTAGCCACCTTATAAATAGGCTAACCTAGGTTGTAAACTTCATCATTGAATTAAATTATAAACTTTTGAGAGTTTTTCTCTTGGCTTAGCCGAAATCCTTTAGAGAGATTGTGAGATTGCTTGCTTTCTTTTCTATTGCATTAAGAATTAGGATTACTTATCAATCATTTGATTGTGGCATTTTCTTATTCTTCTTATCCCGATTATTTGCGTTTCCATTCACGTGTTGTTTGGGGGTTCAATAGGGAGGGTGTTTGTCTTCTTTGTCTTTTGAAATCAAAGCGTATGTTTAAGGGGTTTCGGGTTCTTTAACTTTGGGGTTCCGCATCATTTGGCATCAGAGCCAAAAGTAAGGTAAATTCCTATTTATCTTAGTGTTAGGTTTGTGTTTTCTTTTCTTTGATTTCTTTATGTTTATGTCGAATTAGGTAGTGATAAGTTTTGATTTGTGTGCTTTTTGTGTGTTAAATTTAGCCTTTTTTTCTTTTCCTTACCTTGTGTTTTGATTCATTAAAAAGCCTTAGAAACATAACTTGAACTTTGAATCTTTGGCATGAAAAACCAAATTCTAGTAGTAGTAGCCTTTAGATTGGTGTGTTGAATTAAAAAAAAGAAAAAAAATCGTGGTACTGTTCACAGTACTGTACATTTGTACTGTTTACAGTACTGTTCATCGCACTGTTTACGGTACTGTTCATAAAAAAAAGAAAGAAAGAAGAGAGAAAAACGTGAAAGAGAAGAAAAATAGAAGAAAAAAAAAGTAAGGATCATTTGAGTAAGTGTAATTTATATAGCCTAAAGAAATCCTAATCCTTTTTGCTTTAGGATTGGGAGGGGCAGCATTTACACCTTTTTCCAAACACCTTTGGGAATCCTTTAAAGGGTAGGAAATACAATCCTTATTGCTTTGGTTTTAGGTTTTCAAAATCCAATCCATACTTGATTTGGAATTACAATCCTAGTCCTACTTAACCAAGGATTTACTTTGCAATTATTGAACCACCATTTGTGCTATCCATTTATTATCCATTTGTGCCAATCATTTCTATCATTTGCTATCCATTTGTGCAACCATTTTTGGCAACTTTTCCATCATTTGTGCAACCATTTTTGGAAACTTTTTCCACCATTTGTGTTATCATTTTTGGAAACTTTTGCCATCATTTTTCCATTACTTTGCCATTTTTTTGCCATCACTTTGCCACCATTTTGCACACAACTTGACACACTAATCAAGCTTGTTACATCATTCGGCCTAGTGATAATTTTGGCTCTAAATTGAATTGTTTTTGCATGCAACCTACTTCATTTAGTTTAATTAGGTCTCTTTGTTGATTTCTTGCTTTTTTGGGTAGAATATTTAGGTTCTATATTTGGTTTACTTTGTAGTGGATCAAATTCATTCATTTTATCCATTTTGTCATTTTCTTTAATTCTTGTTGCTTAATTCTTTGTTTTAAGCTAGTCTTTGTTCCATTTACATTGTTAGAGTATCTTTGCTTGTCCAATACTCTAATCTACTTATCATCAAGTGGTACACCACTCTTGTCCATGTATCACCTCCATTGTGTCTAGAGTCTTCTTTTCTAGTTTTGAGCTATCTTTTGTTGTTGTTATTATTTCCTTGCTTTCTTAAACGTGCTCAAGTTTTTTGATTTGTGATTTAATTTTTGAAGTGCAATTTTGAAGTTGCAAGCTTGAGAGGAAAAAGGCAAGAGAGTGAGAGGACAATAAGAGAGTAAAAGCCTTAATTGTGTGAAACACGAGAGGAGTGACATTCTTGAGTGTTAAAAACACATGAGGGAGAGCTTGTGAGGTTTTTTATCTAACATTTTATTGCAGAGAATCCACCATGACTGAAGAATTTAGTGGGAAAGGAATATCCCAAGAGGATGATGTAAATGTACCCAATAACAAGATGCTATATCAAGCGTTTATTAGGGAGATTCGACAGCTGAACCTTAGGATAGATGGAATAGAAGAGAGGCGTGATGGAAGTACATCCAATGTACCTAGAAGGACAGCAAGGAGAAACCGAATTATTGAACAACAAGTAGTGCATGATTATGATGATGAAGATGGAGAGGAGGCTAGTGCAACGATAGATGGGAACTTGGGCAACATCAAACTCAAGATTCCTCCTTTCAAAGGCCGAAATAGTGCAGAAGAGTATTTGGAGTGGGAGCGAAAGGTGGAAATGATCTTTGAATGCAACAAATATTCAGAGGAAAAGAAGGTGAAGCTTGCAACTGTGGAGTTCACTGATTATGCAGTATTTTGGTGGGAGCAACTCAATTTGAGTAGAAGGAAGGTGGGAAGGCATCCCATTAATAATTGGGAAGACATGAAAGAAGCCATGAGAAAAAGGTTTGTTCCTTCATACTATTTTAGAGAATTACATCAAAAATTGCATAGGCTTGTGCAGGGAGCAAAACCAGTGGAGGAGTACTATAAGGAAATGGAAATGTGCATGTTGAGAGTAAACATTGAGGAGGATGAGGAGGTCACCATGGCTCTGTTTCTAAGTGGGCTAAACAATGATATTGCTGATGCCCTTGAATTATACAAATATGACTCCATGGAAGAAATGTTGCACATGGCAATGAAGATTGAAAAGCAAAAGAAGAATAGAGGCTTCCATAAGACCAACAACAACTCAAATCACTCTTTGGCATCTAAGTGAACCAAAAAGGAGGAGAAGAAGGACTTTAGGGTATCTAAACCCTATAGGGCAGATTCGACACCCAAAGAAGAAAAGGTACCCCAACTTCCAAACAAGGTTGTTAAAGGTAACTCTAGTACTCCTACCCTTAGTAGAGAAATTAAATGTTTTAAATGTTTGGGTAAGGGGCATGTAGCATGTGAATGTCCTAATATGAGGGTAATAATAGCTAGGGATGATGGGAAAATTACTTCTGAATCAGAAAATAGTGATAATGAAATGCCTCATTTAGAAGATTGTAGTGATTGTGATAATGAAGGGGAGTTGTTAGTCGCTGAAACCGGGACATCTTTAGTTGCTAGGAGAGCTTTAAACTTGAATGTTAAAGAAGATAGCCTAGAACAAAGAGAGAACATATTTCACACTAAGGCTATGTTTGGTAGGCAGTAATGTAATGTAATGTAATTAATTCTGTAATTAATCCTGTGTTTGTTAACTAAAAATTTTAGTAATGTAATGTAATGATATATACAGAGGGACTTTTGAATACATCTACTAATGTAATCACTAATCCCTAATTTTTGCATGTATTCCTCATTACATCTTCTTTCCACTCTTCTAAATGATTGTCTGTCATCCTCTTGTTCTTGCACTGTTCTTTTCGCTCTCCATCGCTCTTCTTATCTGTCTTTCCCCATCGCTGGATAAGTTTGAAGACTACCTCACGAAGATTTGCTCCGTTGAAATTACTGATGTTCGAAGATGATCCCTCTAACATATCCATCAATTTTGCTGAAGGTTAGGTTTAATTGCTCTTTTATACTTAAAAATTGGTAAGTTGGTGTCGTTGATTTCTTTCTTCGTCTGGTAATTGTTCCTTTCTTCTACTGATTTTAATTTCTTTCCCACTATTTGCTTATGTATTGATTTTAATTGTTTACTTTGATAGGATTGTGAACTAGTGCTGGTAGCCTTTTTTAATATTCCAGTTTGAAGCTAAGTTTGGTGAACTCGTTGTTTTCAATACTTAGGCTTAAATCCTGCCTTTTCCATCATCCAATTCACCTTATTGTGGTCAGTTAATTTTTTAAAATAATGCATGTTTGTTGTTTGATAATATGCCCCGATGGCATGTTGAAAGCCATTGTTTCGTTTTATAGGGAGAGAAACATGAACTCCAGGATCATGTCCAGTGTAGGTAGAATTTTAGAAACAGGGCATGTTGTATTTTTAAGGGAGATTCTATAGAGTGTTAATAGTTTGAGAAGATATTTTTAATCTTTAGAAGAAATATGTTAACTACACTTTGATTGATGAACTAGTATTAGTTTAACTACACCCCAAAACCAAAAAGAGAGACAGAAAGCCATTTTTGGTGTTCTTGTGAAACTAGAACCAGCACCATTGCCAGAGAAGTTAATACAGTTCCTCTGTAGAATAGATGTTTCAAAGATCAAGAAGCGCAAGAGACAGGGGTATGGTTGTACCTGCCAAGCACGTGACCTCAAACTTCTGATTGAGGACTACCCATATGCTCAAGATAGAAGAAACAGAGATCCTAAGCTTCCTAAGTTTAGGAACAGATGTAGTGTAGGGGTTTTACCATATGAATTGCTAGTACCTAGCTCAGAACCTAGAGTAACATGTAGAGGCGTACCAAATAGTGTGTCTATATGATCCAAAACTGGGATTCAATTGCCTCTATATAGACTATAGTAATGGCTCAAGATATATATAATAGGACCATTCTAGTATAATTGTACTTACCAAATTTGTCTGTGTAGAGTGCACTCAGTGGCACTTTTAACATAGGGCTATATATGCAAAAATAGAGTGCAATAAGCACACCGTTGTATCATAATCTTATTAAGTTGTATATAACCAGTGAAAATTTGGTGATATTTTTTGTGATATTTTTGTTTATTTTATGTAGCCGTAAATATATATATATATATATATATATTTTTAAAATTATGCTTTATTAAGTTGGGATTTATTATATTTTTATAATATAATAAATATATAAAATAATCATATAAAAATAATTTGATAATAATAAATATAATTACATTCTAATACATGTATATAATCCAACCAAACATAAGAACGTATTCACAATTACATTACATTACTAACGTAACCAAACATAGTAATGTAATCATAATTCATTACATTACATTACATTTCTTAATCCATTACATTGTTCATTACATTACATTGCATTACGTCTTACCAAACATAGCCTAAGTGTTTGGTTAATGGGAGAGTGCACAATAATTATTGATGGGGGGAGTTGCACGAATGTAGCTAGTGCAAGTATGGTTGAAAAGTTGAACTTGGCATGTGAGAAGCATCCTAAACCTTATAGGTTGCAATGGTTAAATGATAGTGGAGAATTTAAGGTGACACGCCAAGTTAGAGTGCCATTTTCAATTGGATGGTACAAGGATGAGGTTTTATGTGATGTTGTACCTATGCAGGCAGGCCATTTGCTTTTGGGGAGGCCTTGGCAGTTTGATAGACAAGCTATTCATAATGGGTACACTAACCGAATTTCTTTTTCTTATGAAGGTAGAAAGGTTGTTTTAGCTCCATTATCTCCTCAAGAGATTTATGAAGAACAAAAGAAAATGTTTGAAAAAGAGAAAGAGGCTTCGGCCAAAGGAGTAAAGGGGAGAGAGGTTTCAGCCCAAGGGGTGAGAGAAGGAGAAAAAGAAAAGAAAAGGGGAAAAAAGGACAGAAAAGAAACAAAACAAATAAATGGCCCATTGGTGAGTGAAAACAAGCAAGGGGGAAGGCAAAAACAAAATTTTTATGTGAGAACAAGAGAGGTTAAGAGTGCTTTAGCTTTAGGACAACCATTGATCCTTGTCATCTATAAGGAAACTTTATTTTCTAACACTGACCTTAATCTTGATTCTTTGCCTCCTAGTTTTGTTTCTATGTTGCAGGAGTATTCTGATGTATTTCCTGAAGAGATGCGGGATGGATTGCCACCTTTGAGAGGGATAGAACATCATATTGACTTTGTGCCAGGATCTACCATCCCCAATAGACCAGCCTATAGAAGCAATCCTATGGAAACTAAGGAGATGCAAAGGCAACTGGAAGAACTCATGGAGAAGGGATTGGTGAGAGAAAGCATGAGTCCATGCGCAGTGCCAATTCTTTTGGTGCCTAAAAAGGATGGAACATGAAGGATGTGTGTTGATTGTCGTGCAATCAACAAAATCACTGTAAAGTATAGACATCCCATTCCTAGACTATATGATATGTTGGATGAATTATGTGGTGCTGTGTATTTTACTAAAATTGATTTAATGAGTGGATATCATCAAATTAGAATGAAACCTGGTGATGAGTGGAAAACAGCCTTCAAAACTAAATATGGTTTGTATGAGTGGTTGGTTATGCCATTTGGGCTATCTAATGCCCCTAACACTTTTATGAGGCTTAAAAACCATGTATTATGTGCATATTTAGGAAAGTTTGTTGTTGTGTACTTTGATGATATACTCATTTACAGCAAGTCTTATGAAGAACATATTGAGCATGTTAGGTTAGTTTTCCAAGCTTTGAGATCTAAAAAGTTGTATGCTAAGCTTAAGAAATGCACATTTTGCATAGATAGACTTGTGTTTCTTGGTTTTGTGGTGAGTGCACAGGGAATTGAAGTGGATGAAGAAAAAGTGAAGGCAATTCAAGAATGGCCCACGCCTAAAACTACTTCTGATGTAAGGAGCTTCCATGGATTAGCAATTTTTTATAGGCGTTTTGTGCAAGATTTTTCGTCCATTGCTGCACCACTTACAGAAATCATCAAGAAGGATGTTGGATTCAAGTGGAGAGATGCACAACAAAAGGCGTTTGATACTTTGAAAGGGAAGTTGTGTTCTGCTCCTATTTTATCTTTGCCTAATTTTGATAAGACATTTGAAATAGAATGTGATGCTTCAGGGGTAGGTATTGGGGCGGTGTTGATGCAAGAGAAGAAACCAATTGCCTACTTTAGTGAGAAGCTTAATGGAGCCCAACTCAACTATTCAACCTATGACAAAGAGCTATATGCCTTAGTAAGAGCTTTGGATGTGTGGCAACATTACCTTCTTCCTAAGGAGTTTGTCATTCATACCGATCATGAGTCCCTCAAACATTTGAAGGGACAAGGTAAATTGAATAAAAGGCAAGCTAAATGGGTTGAATTTATTGAACAGTTTCCCTATGTCATTCAATACAAGCATGGAATAGATAATATTGTTGCTGATGCATTGTCAAGGAGATATTCTTTAATTTCTACACTTAGTTCTAAGTTTCTTGGGTTTGAGCATGTTAAGGAACTATATGTTGGAGATCTTGATTTTGGTAATGTGTATGCAGCATGTGAGCATCAAGCTTTTGATAAATTTTATAGGTATGATGGGTTTTTGTTTAAGGGCAACAAGCTGTGTTTGCCTAAATGTTCTATGCGTGATTTGCTTGTATTAGAGTCTCATTGTGGGGGATTGATGGGACATTTTGGGGTGCATAAGACGTATGACATGTTGAATGAGCATTTTTATTAGCCTCATATGCGTAGGGATGTGGAAAAAGTATGTAATTCATGTATTGCATGTAGGCAAGCTAAGTCTAAAACTATGCCTCATGGTTTGTATATGCCTCTACCAGTACCTAGTTCTCCTTGGACTGATGTTTCTATGGATTTTGTGCTTGGATTGCCTAGAACTAAACGTGGTAGAGATAGCATTTTTGTTGTGGTCGATAGGTTTAGCAAGATGGCTCACTTTATTGCTTGTCATAAATGTGATGATGCTGTTAATATTGCTGATCTATTCTTTAGAGAAGTTGTGCGTTTGCATGGGGTTCCACGTACCATTGTTTCAGACAGGGATACAAAGTTCCTTTCACATTTTTGGCGTGTTCTATGGGGTAAGTTGGGTACGAAATTAATATTTTCTACTACTTGTCACCCACAAACAGATGGTCAAACAGAGGTGGTGAATAGAACTTTGGGAACTTTACTTCGTGCCATAGTAGGTAAGAATCTCAAAACATGGGAGGATTGTTTACCTTTCATTGAATTTGCTTATAATAGAAGTATTCATTCTTCTACTGGTTTTTCACCTTTTGAGCTTGTTTATGGTAAAAAAACCCACTGACTGTGCTTGATCTTTGTCTGTTGCCTTTACATGAGATTTCCAGTTTGGATGGTAATAGGAAGGCAGAATTGGTGAAATCTTTGCATGAGCAAGCAAGAGCTAATATTGAGAAGAAGAATCAGAAGTATGCTGAAAGAGCCAATAAAGGTAGAAGACAATTTTGCTCTTGGAGATTGGGTTTGGGTACATTTTCGTAAGGAACGGTTTCCAAACCAAAGGAAGAGCAAGTTGGATGCACGTGGTGATGGTCCATTTCAAGTGTTGGAGCGCATCAATGATAATGCTTACAAGATAGATTTACCAGGTGAATATGGTGTTTCTGCTACTTTTAATGTGTCTGACCTTTCTCCTTTTGATATGGATGCAGATTTGAGGACAAATCTTTTTGAAGAGGGAGGGAATGATACGGATCCACCACCATTAACCAATGATCCTTTAAAGATGCCTAGTGGTCCAATTACAAGAGGACGTGCAAAGAAGCTAATGATGGTCATGTCATCTTATGTTCAAGGCTTTGTTACTCAAGAACTTAATGAAGATGCCTTTGAGAAGTGTTATGGAGAACTTGAAGGCAAGTATAAAGTACTTAGCCTCTTGGAAGCAAGAGAAGGAATTGGGCAAGCTTAAGCTATCAAGGGCTTTTAACAACTTTGGGTCTAATTGTACAAGTCATGTGCCTCATTTAAAAGTCACATGCTCACTTAAGTTGTATTATTAATGGGCTAGGCGTGTGGGCTTCTTTTGGGTTTAGTTTTAGTTAGTTTGGTTAATCCTTGCTAAAAATCATGCATTCTCCTATAATTAAGATCAGTAATACTCACCTGGTTGAGACTTTAATTTGCACAAAAATTAAATCAAGAATGTATTGTTTACTCAAGGAAATTACCAATTGCTTGTGTTTTGCTTGAGTTTGGTTTTCCTGCACTTTGCTGCTGTTGAAATTCCAGATAAAGGCTATTAAAATCATGAGATATGCATTCCTTTATAACATGAAACACTTGGGACGCTTAAAAACTTAAGAAAAAATTTTAAATGGCAAAAATTTTAAACAACACAAACAAAATCTATTGTTAAAATGAAAACCTATTACAAGAAAAGAGAAGAGAAATAGTTCTGAGTTTTTTTAGTCCTCATCTCGACTTTTAGGACCATCTTATTGGTTAAGAGGTACCAGAGTACTGAGGGTCATTCAAATGCATGCTAAACACATCGAACAATTTCTCCCTCGTGAAAATCTTCAAGCGATGGCCATTTATTTTAAGAACTTTACCCGTGTCCAAGCTTTGAATTTCCACTGCACCATAAGGAAACACATTAGTAACAACAAATGGACAAATCTAGCGAGAATGGAACTTACCAGGCATAAGCTTCAGACGAGAATTGTTTCTTCTCTGGTTTTTGTTTAATTCTTCTGTTTTATGTTTTAGTGTGCCGTGTCCTAATACTCTGTGGAGTAAAATGACACTCCACCTAGTGAAATCACACTCGGCAAAGTGTGTTTTTACTCTGCAGAGTGTTGTAAGTTTTCATAAAAAAAATTCGTGTTGTTTGCTTTTGTGTCCAGTGTGTAACCACTCTGTGGAGTAAAAAGATACTCCACCGAGTGCAATCACACTCAGTAGAGTGTCAATTTACTCTGCAGAGTGTTTACTTCTCTCTTAAAAAAATTAATTTTCCAAAAAATTTGTCTTTGGTATCTAGGGAAGGCACACTCGGTAGAGTGAAAGGACACTCCACCGATTAGTGCCTTATAAATAACGCCTCTCTTCATTTTTTTCACACACTCTCTTTTATTTGCTAAGTTTGCCTATTGCTAAGTGTGTTTATTCGGCCTCTCTTAAATCCACTCCACCAAGTAAGTCTTTTGCTTGCTAGATCTTCCTCATACATTCAATCATCACTCAAGTAAGTTCTTTTGTACCTTTAAATTGTTAAATTTCTTTGTTGGGTTCTTAATCTACTCCCCAGAATTTGTGCATTCGTACTTCTTTTGAAATGAGATCTTGCATTGTTCTTGACATGGTTTGAGGCAATTATGCATGTACTTGAGTTATGTGCATGTAATAGAGTACTTTGGTATCAATATGGGTTTGAGATAGTTAAGTTACATTAGTTAGAGCTTTATAAATTCATGCACACAACGTGTTCGATCAAATGCCTCAAAGATAAAAAGCTTAACTAATTGCTTTATTTTAAGTCATCATGTCCTTCTCATGCCCTTTGTTTTTCTCAACCCAGCATATTTGCACCTCATTACCATTTATTAACTCATTCGTTGCATTTCTCATTTAAACAACAATTGAAATTACATTCATTCAAAGGTTTCAAATGCCTTAGCTGTGGTTTCCTTTGCTTTATCATTTAATTTGGCATGGTTATATTTGTGTAGTGGCACCAAAAAAGGCAAGAACTGAGGAGGCATCCACATCTTCAGCAAAGCCTATTCCTGCATACATTGATGACGAAAATGCAGAATTGTACGAGTACTTCAAGGACATGAAATTTGATAAGCCGGTATACCTCGGTGAGTTTTTCCTGGATATTGCAGATGACAACCTTTGGGATGAAATATACCCTCTTATCCAAAACATTGGCTGGGAGCGATTCATTCTCAAGAAACCTGAGGTTCACCCTTATATCACGCTACAATTTTTCACTTCTTTTATGCTAACATTTGAAGATGAGCAGGATTTAGGCACTGTAAGCTTTAAGATTGGTAGGCGCCGCCATTACATGTTTTTTCCTATTTTTGCTGAGAAATTGGGCTTCCCAACCAATGCCATGGGAGAGTTACCAAATGCTACACATCAAGAGAACTGGGAATTTATTCGGGATCCCCTCAATCCAATTGAATACAGGACAAGCAAAATGAAAGCACGTGCTTTAAGTAGCCATGCATTGAGAATTTTACATAGATTTTTATCTATCACATTCTTTAGTTGTCTTAGCAATATGGGTGCAATTAATGCTGAAGAATGTATGCTTCTAAGGTGTATGGTGGAAGGAATCAAGATCAATGGTGCTGTGCTTTTATGCCGCAAAATTGAGGAGTTACAAATAAAGAATCCCAAAATTAGAAAGACGTCTTTAGGATGGGTAGCAACAATTATGGCTGACCATGTGGGGCACATGGACACGTAAAAATCCCTCGGTGAGATCAAATTTATTTATTATGGTATGCTAACCCGAATGAAAATTTTAGTGTTGGTCCACTCGGGATGAGTATTTGCACTTAATCACTATTGGCCGGAATCACGATGAGGAACCAAAAGATGATGCACCCGAGCCAGCCGGTCCAGCACAACAGCCTCCTGCTCCAGTCACTGCCCCAGCTCATGAACAGCCAGAAGTTCCTCCAATACTTGTGACTTTCATGAATTAAGTCATAGGGAGGCTAGATAATATGTGAGATGATATTGGAGACCTGCGTAGGGACTTTGAAAGATTCAATGTTGAGTTTTATAGGCGTTTCCCACCACCACCACCTTTGCCATCCGAGTAAACCAAGTTTGAGTTGCTGTGGACAACAACAATTTTTGTAAGGGGGGTAGCGCTTCTCTAAGCTCTAGAGTGTTTCTAAAATCCAGGAAGTCTACTTTTTATGTTTCTTTATATTATGAAAACACTTATGTTCTTTTGTTTTATGTTGTTTTGTTTTTATTTTTAGTTTATTTTTTGGTGTGTCATAGTGTTAGGAGCAACTTGGTGCTGTAACTAACTCAGTAATGATATTAATAGTTGCTAGTTCTTAGTTACTTAGTTGTTTTTTCCTTAAAGCATATTAATACATAATTAATTAGCATGTATCACTTAGCTTACATAAAGCTTAGTTTCCCCTAGTTCTTTTCAGTAATTGAACAAATTGAACTTGAATTTAGATTGTGCAATAATCAAGATTATAATTTAGCAGTAAGGCAAGTAGGTTGTTCATTGAAATTTTGAGCTAATCTATTACTCGGCTTGGTTTATAATTATTAGTTTCCGCATATTCAAAGCACAAAAAACCAGTTTTTGAACTTTAGAAAAACCAATACATTGAAATAGTTGAGCAAGGAATTTTAAGACATTAGAACCTTTCTCATCACCCTTCGAAGCATAAAAGCAACTCAAGCAACTTAGAAAGTGATTTAGGCAGATTTTTCTTATTCAGCTAATAAAAAGACTGTTTTCCTACCCTTTTGATACGATTAACCTTTGTTAGCCAATTTGAGCTTAATGAGGTATGCTTAAAGCATACCATGTTTATTGTTTTTGTTACACTCATCATAAACCATATAGCCTAAAAACTTTTATCTACCCTCTAGAATTGGCCACTCTAGATTTGGATAGGTTTACATTTATTGGGCATTTAAATTAAGTGTAATGAGAATGATTGCATCATTTGGGGCAAGAATTGTGTGATGAAGCCAAGTGCTTGAATAAATATCCTTGTTTTACCCTTGTTTCTGTAATTTGCCAGCAAAAGAAGCTAAAAAAAGAAAAAAATAATAAAGCTAGCATATGGCAAAATTTTTAGTGTGGGGTAGTTAAAAAGGGAAAGTTGGGACTACTCATAAATAAAAAAAAGAGAGAGGGATTTCAGTTTTATTACTTCTATTTTGGGTTTGTTCAATGCTTAAGAATATCGAATAAGCGAGCTTGAAAAGGAAATTGTGCTTAATAGTTTAAAAATGTAGAAATATTATTATTCAAGTAAAGAGTGGCTAATTCTCTTTGATTATCCTTTAACCATTCTTTAATAAGTAATACCTTAAACCTCATTACAATCCAATTAAGACCTAAGTGATTTTATGTTTTGCTTTGAGTTATTTAGCGGAGATGACCTTTGGGTTCCGGTACTAAAGGAGAGGCCTATAGTGTTTCTAGAGTTTCAAGTGCGAAACCTTAAGTGTACTTAGTATACTTCAATTCTAAAGCTTGATTATGAGATGCATTGGTGTTTTGTTTTTGAAAATTGCTTAAATTGTTTTGGTCTTACACATATGGAAATTGATTCTTATCTCCTTGTTTGAGTTTATTTTAGCCATGATTTTATTGAGTTCTCTTGTTAAATGTTGAATTTAATCTTTAATTGTTTAAATCTAATTTTGAGTTTTGATTATTCTGATATTTGGTCAGGGACGAGCAAAAGCTAAGTGTGGGGTATTTGATAAATGTGAATTTAACTATGTTTTTAATGTGTTTTTACTATATTTTTAGGATAATTTAGTTGTTTTAATAGTTTGTTTCTTCAATTGATGTTTTAATTGTCTAATTAAGCATTTTTGATGTTTTTAGGATCTAATTGAAAAAAGAAAAGAAAGTTAGAAGGGCTTAAATGAAAGGTTGGCTTTTGGGATAGCCTTGCAAAGAGAGAGCAATTCACGTTTTCTAGCAGAAGCAAAACACTAGGTGGAGTGTAAATCCACTAGGTAGAGTGTCAAAATACTAGGTGGAGTAACATTGTTACTCCACGGAGTGAGAAGAAGAAGAAGAAGAAACTTTACTCCACCGATTGAATCCTTACTCCACCGATCAAAAGATTTCTCCAAGGCACGTAAGGATTTTCCAAAAATCTTAAACAGGAAGTCTTTTGCTTATATTGGAAGTCTACAAAAAAAAGAGGAAACAATGGTTGGATCTAACTCTCCTCTACGCGGATGTAACTATTTCCGCGCAGAAGTAGTCTTCTGGTACTACCAAATAAGGTAACCCAATAGCGAGTTAAAGCAATATCCGATGAATATATTTATAATAATAAAAGATCCATTGAAATCAAAATGATGTTCAAATTTTTTAATTTAAAAGAAAATATTAGCACAACCTGAATTATTTTATGAATCAAATATATAAATATATCCTAGAAAAGGGAACGTAATTTGTTTTTTGTTAAGTAGAGAAATTTATTTATTGAATATATAGCTTCTCTGGTATTCTTATATATATCTACTTATAACATAAATTAAAAGGTTTTTTTAAAAAAAAGAAAAGAAAGAAAACATCATTTTTGAATCAAGAAAATACTCGGACTGGAAGATTATTAAAACATTATATACCTGGTTGGATGCATTTATATATATCTACTTATAACATAAATGAAAAGGTTTTTAAAAAAAGGAAAGAAAGAAAGAAAACGTCATTTTTGAATCAAGAAAATACTCAAACTGGAAGATTATTGAACCATTATATACCTGGTTGGATGCATGAGGGTGAAAATGTATACATGTTGGAACTTGAAATGACATTCAACAAAATTGTTATCATGATTTAATCAATTACACTTTGATTAATTATAATACAAATATCCAAGATTCGGGTAATTTATTAATCAATTACACTTTGATTAATCAGAATGTAAAGAATATAAACAGTTCAGAGAGTAAAAATCAAAATAAAAAAAATCCTGAACTAGATCTGCGCAAATGTAACTATTTCCGCGTAGAAGTAGTAAATCAAAATGATGTTCAAATTTTTTAATTTAAAAGAAAATATTAGCACAACTTGAATAATTACGGCTTTCTGGGTGTAGATGATGATATCTGTACATATGGATTTTATATACCGTAAAATGAAATAAAGTACTACATGAGTGGGTATATAGGAATCCAAATCTGCTGAATCACTCATGTTATGCTCTTCTACATCTTAGGTATTCCCATTCCTTCATCTGGCTTATGTTTTTCATGTAGCATTCAGACCGAATGACTCTATGAAATTACGTCAATTTTTCCACATAATAGGGGTAATATAGGAGACATTTCTATTTTTCTCCCAGGGAATCTTTAGAATTACCACTACTTAGCTTTCAATTCGCCTCTGACCATCAAATGAAATGTTAATAACCCATCCTCCTCTCTTTGAAACAAGGGGCGCTTCTGGTTCTGTCGGTGCTTGAAATAATTTTATCTATTCCATATTACTATATCTCAAGAGTCAATAATTTTCTATGAGGAACTACTGAACTCAATCACTTGTTACCGTTACTCTTCAATTTTCTGTTGAGGTCTATCCTGTAGAGGTACTCAAATTGGATTAGTGATAATTTCTAGGTTTCGTCGTAAACCTATTTGGTTACTTCCAATTACGTAAATCAATAGTTCAAACCGCACTCAAAGGTAGGGCATTTCCCATTTTTATAGGAACTTCTGTACTAGAAATAATGGTATCTCCAATTATAGCCCCTCTGGGATGTAAAATTTATCTCTTCTCACCATCCCATAGTGTATGAGACAAATGTATGCATTTCGATTAGGGTCGTATTCTATGGTTACTATTCTACCATATATGTCTTTTTCATTCCGTCAAAAATTGATTTTACAGTATAGACACTTATGACCTCCCCCTCTATGCCTTGCAGTAATTATTCCTCTGGCATTACAACCTTTACCACAATGATTCTGTCCATAAATAAAATTATTTCTTGTATTTCGTGTATTAGATTTCACTTGACTGTCTACAGCTCCATTGTGTGTGCTCGGGGTAGAAGTTTTGTATAAATGTATCGCCATGCTATTAAGTATTTTGATTTAAGTTCTTTTCTTTCTAAGAGGTGGAATAGAATAACTCGGTTGAAGCGTAATGATCATACATCTGTAATGCATTGTATGTCTAATAGGTCTCATTTTTCTACCCTTTCCCGGGAGTCGATGGCTATTCATAGCTATTACCATGACACCAAAGAAGAGTTCGACCCAATGCTTTATTTCTGTCCTATTTCCGCGTAGAAGTAGTCTTCTGGTACTACTAAATAAGGTAACCCAATAGCGAGTTAAAGCAATATCCGATGAATATATTTATAATAATAAAAGATCCATTGAAATCAAAATGATATTCAAATTTTTTAATTTAAAAGAAAATATTAGCACAACCTGAATTATTTTATGAATCAAATATATAAATATATCCTAGAAAAGGGAACGTAATTTGTTTTTTGTTAAGTGGAGAAATTTATTTATTGAATATATAGTTTCTCTGGTATTCTTATATATATCTACTTATAACATAAATGAAAAGGTTTTTTAAAAAAAAAGAAAGAAAGAAAACATCATTTTTGAATCAAGAAAATACTCGGACTGGAAGATTATTGAACCATTATATACCTGGTTGGATGCATGAGAGTGAAAATGTATACATGTTGGAACTTGAAATGACATTCAACAAAATTGTTATCATGATTTAATCAATTAAACTTTGATTAATTATAATACAAATATCCAAATGAAAAGGTTTTTTTAAAAAAAAAGGAAAGAAAAAAGAAAACATCTTTTTTGAATCAAGAAAATACTCGGACTGGAAGATTATTGAACCATTATATACCTAGTTGGATGCATGAGGGTAAAAATGTATAGATGTTGGAACTTGAAATGACATTCAACAAAATTGTTATCATGATTTAATCAATTACACTTTGATTAATTATAATACAAATATCCAAGATTCGAGTAATTTATTAATCAATTACACTTTGATTAATCAGAATGTAAAGAATATAAACAGTTCAAAGAGTAAAAATCAAAATAAAAAAAATCCTGAACTACAT
Source organism: Excoecaria agallocha (assembly GCA_037975025.1). Lineage (NCBI taxonomy): Eukaryota > Viridiplantae > Streptophyta > Magnoliopsida > Malpighiales > Euphorbiaceae > Excoecaria > Excoecaria agallocha. The sequence continues at coordinate 1,836,421 of JBBPFJ010000019.1, read as the reverse complement.
CTGCGCGGATGTAACTATTTCCACGCAGAAGTAGTCTTCTGGTACTACCAAACAAGGTAACCCAATAGGGAGTTAAAGCAATATCCGGTGAATATATTTATAATAAAAAAAGATCCATTGAAATCAAAATGATGTTTAAATTTTTTAATTTAAAAGAAAATATTAGCACAACCTGAATTATTTTATGAATCAAATATATAAATATATCCTAGAAAAGGGAACATAATTAGTTTTTTGTTAAGTAGAGAAATTTATTTATCGAATATATAGCTTCTCTGGTATTCTTATATATATCTACTTATAACATAAATGAAAAGGTTTTTTTTTTAAAAAAAAGGAAAGAAAGAAAGAAAACATCATTTTTGAATCAAGAAAATACTCGGATTGGAAGATTATTGAACCATTATATACCTGGTTGGATGCATGAGGGTGAAAATGTATACATGTTGGAACTTGAAATGACATTCAACAAAATTGTTATCATGATTTAATCAATTATACTTTGATTAATTGTAATACAAATATCCATGATTCGAGTAATTTATGAATCAATTACACTTTGATTAATCAAAATGTAAAGAATATAAACAGTTCAGAGAGTAAAAATCAAAATAAAAAAAATCCTCAACTACATCTGCGCGGATGTAACTATTTTCGTAGAAGTAGTAAATCAAAATGATGTTCAAATTTTTTAATTTAAACGAAAATATTAGCACAACCTAAATTATTACGGCTTTCTGGGTGTTGATGATGATATCTATACATATGGATTTTATATACCGTAAAATGAAATAAAGTACTACATGAGTGGGTATATAGGAATCCAAATCTGCTGAATCACTCATGTTATGCTCTTCTACATCTTAGGTCTTCCTGTTCCTTTATTTGGCTTATGTTTTTCATGTAGCATTCAGACCGAATGACTCTATGAAATTACGTCAATTTTTCCACATAATAGGGGTAATATATGAGACATTTCTATTTTTCTCCCAGGGAATCTTTAGAATTACCACTACTTAGCTTTCAATTAGCCTCTGACCATCAAATGAAATGTGAATAACCCGTCCTCCTCTCTTTGAAACAAGGGGCGCTTCTAGTTTTGTCGGTGCTTGAAATAATTTTATCTTTTCCATATTACTATATCTCAAGAGTCAATAATTTTCTATGAGGAACTATTGAACTCAATCACTTGTTACCGTTTCTCTTCAATTTTCTGTTGAGGTCAATCCTGTAGAGGTACTCAAATTGGATTAGTGATAATTTCTAGGTTTCGTCATAAACCTAATTGGTTACTTCCAATTACGTAAATCAATAGTTCAAACCGCACTCAAAGGTAGGGCATTTCCCATTTTTATAGGAACTTCTGTACTATAAATAATGGTATCTCCAATTATAGCCCCTCTGGGATGTAAAATATATCTCTTCTCACCATCCCATAGTGTATGAGACAAATGTATGCATTTCGATTAGGGTCATATTCTATGGTTACTATTCTACCATATATGTCTTTTTCATTCCGTCGAAAATTGAATTTACAGTATAGACACTTATGACCTCCCCCTCTATGCCTTGCGGTAATTATTCCTCTGGCATTACGGCCTTTACCACAATGATGCTGTCCATAGATCAAATTATTTCTTGTATTTCGTGTATTAGATTTCACTTGACTGTCTACAGCTCCATTGTGTGTGCTCGGGGTAGAAGTTTTGTATAAATGTATCGCCATGCTATTAAGTATTTTGATTTAAGTTCTTTTCTTTCTAAGAGGTGGAATAGAATAACTTGGTTGAAGCGTAATGATCATACATCTCTAATGCATTGTATGTCCCATAATAGGTCACATTCTTCTACCCTATCCAGGCAGTCGATGGCTATTCATAGCTATTACCTTGACACCAAAGAAGAGTTCGATCCAATGCTTTATTTCTGTCCTATTTCAGCGTAGAAGTAGTCTTCTAGTACAACTAAATAAGGTAACCCAATAGCGAGTTAAAGCAATATCCGGTGAATATATTTATAATAAAAAAAGATCCATTGAAATCAAAATGATGTTCAAATTTTTAAATTAAAAGAAAATATTAGCACAACCTGAATTATTTTATGAATCAAATATATAAATATATCCTAGAAAAGGGAACGTAATTAGTTTTTTTGTTAAGTAGAGAAATTTATTTATTGAATATATAGCTTATCTGGTATTCTTATATATATCTACCTATAACATAAATGACAAGGTTTTTAAAAAAAAAAGGAAAGAAAGAAAACATCATTTTTGAATCAAGAAAATACTCGGACTGAAAGATTATTGAACCATTATATACCTGGTTGGATGCATGAGGGTGAAAATGTATACATGTTGGAACTTGAAATGACATTCAACAAAATTGTTATCATGATTTAATCAATTACACTTTGATTAATTATAATACAAATATCCAAGATTCGGGTAATTTATTAATTAATTACTCTTTGATTAATCATAATGTAAAGAATATAAACAGTTCAGAGAGTACAAATCAAAATAAAAAAAATCCTGAACAACACCTGCGCGGATGTAACTATTTCCGCGCAGTAGTCTTCTGGTACTACCAAATAAGGTAACCCAATAGCGAGTTAAAACAATATCCGGTGAATATATTTATAATAATAAAAGATCCATTGAAATCAAAATGATCTTCAAATTTTTTAATTTAAAAGAAAATATTAGCACAACCTGAATTATTTTATGAATCAAATATATAAATATATCCTAGAAAAGGGAACGTAATTTGTTTTTTGTTAAGTAGAGAAATTTATTTATCGAATATATAGCTTCTCTGGTATTCTTATATATATCTACTTATAACATAAATGAAAAGGTTTTTTTGAAAAAAAAAGGAAAGAAAGAAAGAAAATAACATTTTTGAATCAAGAAAATACTCGGACTGGAAGATTATTGAACCATTATATACTTGGTTGGATGCATGAGGGTGAAAATGTATACATGTTGGAACTTGAAATGACATTCAACAAAATTATTTATCGAATATATAGCTTCTCTGGTATTCTTATATATATCTACTTATAACATAAATGAAAAGGTTTTTTTTTTAAAAAAGGAAGGAAAGAAAGAAAACATCATTTTTGAATCAAGAAAATACTCGGACTGGAAGATTATTGAACCATTATATACCTGGTTCGATGCATGAGGGTGAAAATGTATACATGTTGGAACTTGAAATGACATTCAAGAAAATTATTTATCGAATATATAGCTTTTCTGGTATTCTTATATATATCTACTTATAACATAAATGAAAAGGTTTTTTTAAAAAAAATGAAAGAAAGAAAGAAAACAACATTTTTGAATCAAGAAAATACTCGGACTGGAAGATTATTGAACCATTATATACCTGGTTGGATGCATGAGGGTGAAAATGTATACATGTTGGAACTTGAAATGACATTCAACAAAATTTTTATCATGATTTAATCAATTACGCTTTGATTAATTATAATATAAATATCCAAGGTTCGAGTAATTTATTAATCAATTACACTTTGATTAATCAGAATGTAAAGAATATAAACAATTCAGAGAGTACAAATCAAAATAAAAAAATCCTGAACTACATCGGCGCGGATGTAACTATTTCCACGCAGAAGTAGTCTTCTGGTACTACCAAATACGGCAACCCAATAGTGACTTAAAGCAATATCCGGTGAATATATTTATAACAATAAAAGATCAATTAAAATCAAAATGATTTTAAAATTTTTTAATTTAAAAGAAAATATTAGCACAACCTGAATTAATTTATGAATCAAATATATAAATATATCCTAGAAAAGGGAACGTAATTTGTTTTTTGTTAAGTAGAGAAATTTATTTATCGAATATATAGCATCTCTGGAATTCTTATATATATCTACTTATAACATAAATGAAAAGGTTTTTTAAAAAAAAGGAAAGAAAGAAAGAAAACATCATTTTTGAATCAAGAAAATATTCAGACTGGAAGATTATTGAACCATTATATACCTGGTTGGATGCATGAGGGTGCAAATGTATGCATGTTGGAACTTGAAATGACATTCAACAAAATTTTTCTCATGATTTAATCAATTACACTTTGATTAATTATAATACAAATATCCATGATTCGAGTAATTTATTAATCAATTACGCTTTGATTAATCAGAACGTAAAGAATATAAACAGTTCAGAGAATAAAAATAAAAATAAAAAAAATCTTGAACTACATATGCGCGGATGTAACTATTTTCGCGCAGAAGAAGTCTTCTGGTACTACCAAATAAGGTAACCCAATAGCGAGTTAAAGCAATATCCAGTGAAGATATTTATAATAATAAAAGATCCATTGAAATCAAAATGATGTTTAAATTTTTTAATTTAAAAGAAAATATTAGCACAACCTGAATTATTTTATGAATCAAATATATAAATATATCCTAGAAAAGGGAACGTAATTTGTTTTTTGTTAAGTAGAGAAATTTATTTATCGAATAAATAGCTTCTCTGGAATTCTTATATATATCTACTTATAACATAAATGAAAAGGTTTTTTAAAAAAAAGGAAAGAAAGAAAGAAAACAACATATTTGAATCAAGAAAATACTCGGACTGGATGATTATTGAACCATTATATACCTGGTTGGATGCATGAGGGTGAAAATGTATACATGTTGGAACTTGAAATAACATTCAACAAAATTGTTATCATGATTTAATCAATTACACTTTGATTAATAATAATACAAATATCCAAGGTTCCAGTAATTTATTAATCAATTACCATTTGATTAATCAGAACGTAAAGAATATAAACAATTCAGAGAGTACAAATCAAAATAAAAAAATCCTGAATTACATATTCGCGGTTGTAACTATTTCCACGCAGAAGTAGTCTTCTGGTATTACCAAATAAGGTAACCCAATAGCGACTTAAAGCAATATCCGGTGAATATATTTATAATAATAAAAGATCCATTAAAATCAAAATGATTTTAAAATTTTTTAATTTAAAAGAAAATATTAGCACAACCTGAATTATTTAATTAATCAAATATATAAATATATCCTAGAAAAGGGAAAGTAATTTGTTTTTTGTTAAGTAGAGAAATTTATTTATCGAATATATAGCTTCTCTGGTATTCTTTTATATATCTACTTATAACATAAATGAAAAGGTTATTTAAAAAAAAGGAAGGAAAGAAAGAAAACATCATTTTTGAATCAAGAAAATATTCGGACTGGAAGATTATTGAACCATTATATACCTGGTTGGATGCATGAGGGTGAAAATGTATACATGTTGGAACTTGAAATGACATTCAATAAAATTTTTATCATGATTTAATCAATTACACTTTGATTAATTATAATACAAATATCTATGATTCGAGTAATTTATTAATCAATTACACTTTGATTAATCAGAACGTAAAGAATATAAAAAGTTCAGAGAATAAAAATAAAAATAAAAAAAAATCTTGAACTACATATGCGCGGATGTAACGATTTCCGCGCAGAAGTAGTCTTCTGGTGCTACCAAATAAGGTAACCCAATAGCGAGTTAAAGCAATATCCTGTGAAGATATTTATAATAATAAAAGATCCATTGAAATCAAAATGATGTTCAAATTTTTTTATTTAAAAGAAAATATTAGCACAACCTGAATTATTTTATGAATCAAATATATAAATATATCCTAGAAAAGGGAGCGTAATTTATTTTTTGTTAGGTAGAGAAATTTATTTATCGAATATATAGCTTCTCTGGTATTCTTATATATATCTACTTATAACATAAATGAAAAGGTTTTTAAAAAAAAAGGAAAGAAAGAAAGAAAACATCATTTTTGAATCAAGAAAATATTCAGACTGGAAGATTATTGAACCATTATATACCTGGTTGGATGCATGAGGGTGAAAATGTATGCAGGTTGGAACTTGAAATGACATTCAACAAAATTTTTATCATGATTTAATCAATTACACTTTGATTAATAATAATACAAATATCCATGATTCGAGTAATTTATTAATCAATTACACTTTGATTAATCAGAACGTAAAGAATATAAACAGTTCAGAGAATAAAAATAAAAATAAAAAAATCTTGAACTACATATGCGCGGATGTAACTATTTTCGCGCAGAAGTAGTCTTCTGGTACTACCAAATAAGGTAACCCAATAGCGAGTTAAAGCAATATCCAGTGAAGATATTTATAATAATAAAAGATCCATTGAAATCAAAATGATGTTCAAATTTTTTAATTTAAAAGAAAATATTAGCACAACCTGAATTATTTTATGAATCAAATATATAAATATATCCTAGAAAAGGGAACGTAATTTGTTTTTTGTTAAGTAGAGAAATTTATTTATCGAATATATAGCTTCTCTGGAATTCTTATATATATCTATTTATAACATAAATGAAAAGGTTTTTTAAAAAAAAGGAAAGAAAGAAAGAAAACAACATATTTGAATCAAAAAAATACTCGGACTGAAAGATTATTGAACCATTATATACCTGGTTGGATGCATGAGGGTAAAATGTATACATGTTGGAACTTGAAATGACATTCAACAAAATTGTTATCATGATTTAATCAATTACACTTTGATAAATTATAATACAAATATCCAAGTTTCGAGTAATTTATTAATCAATTACAATTTGATTAATCAGAATGTAAAGAATATAAATAATTCAGAGAGTACAAATCAAAATAAAAAAATCCTGAACTACATCTGCACGGATGTAACTATTTCCACGCAAAAGTAGTCTTCTGGTACTACCAAATAAGGTAACCCAATAGCGACTTAAAGCAATATCCGGTGAATATATTTATAATAATAAAAGATCCATTAAAATCAAAATGATTTTAAAATTTTTTAATTTAAAAGAATATATTAGCACAACCTGAATTATTTAATGAATCAAATATATAAATATGTCCTAGAAAAGGGAACGTAATTTGTTTTTTGTTAAGTAGAGAAATTTATTTATCGAATATATAGCTTCTCTGGTATTCTTTTATATATCTATTATAACATAAATGAAAAGTTTATTTAAAAAAAAGGAAAGAAAGAAAGAAAACATCATTTTTGAATCAAGAAAATATTCGGACTGGAAGATTATTGAACCATTATATACCTGGTTGGATGCATGAGGGTGAAAATGTATACATGTTGGAACTTGAAATGACATTCAACAAATTTTTTTATCATGATTTAATCAATTACACTTTGATTAATTATAATACAAATATCTATGATTCGAGTAATTTATTAATCAATTACACTTTTATTAATCAGAACGTAAAGAATATAAACAGTTCAGAGAATAAAAATAAAAATAAAAAAAAATCTTGAACTACATATGCGCGGATGTAACTATTTCCGCGCAGAAGTAGTCTTATGGTACTACCAAATAAGGTAACCCAATAGCGAGTTAAAGCAATATCCAGTGAATATATTTATAATAATAAAAAGGTCCATTGAAATCAAAATGATGTTAAAATTTTTTAATTTAAAAGAAAATATAAGCACAACCTGAATTATTTTATGAATCAAATATATAAATATATCCTAGAAAAGGGAACGTAATTTGTTTTTTGTTAAGTAGAGAAATTTATTTATCGAATATATAGCTTCTCTGGAATTCTTATATATATCTACTTATAACATAAATGAAAAGGTTTTTTAAAAAAAAGGAAAGAAAGAAAGAAAACATCATTTTTGAATCAAGAAAATATTTAGACTGGAAGATTATTGAACCATTATATACCTGGTTGGATGCATGAGGGTGAAAATGTATACATGTTGGAACTTGAAATGACATTCAACAAAATTTTTATCATGATTTAATCAATTACACTTTGATTAATTATAATACAAATATCTATGAATCGAGTAATTTATTAATCAATTACACTTTGATTAATCAGAACGTAAAGAATATAAAAAGTTCAGAGAATAAAAATAAAAATAAAAAAAAATCTTGAACTACATATGCGCGGATGTAACGATTTCCGCGCAGAAGTAGTCTTCTGGTGCTACCAAATAAGGTAACCCAATAGCGAGTTAAAGCAATATCCTGTGAAGATATTTATAATAATAAAAGATCCATTGAAATCAAAATGATGTTCAAATTTTTTTATTTAAAAGAAAATATTAGCACAACCTGAATTATTTTATGAATCAAATATATAAATATATCCTAGAAAAGGGAGCATAATTTATTTTTTGTTAGGTAGAGAAATTTATTTATCGAATATATAGCTTCTCTGGTATTCTTATATATATCTACTTATAACATAAATGAAAAGGTTTTTAAAAAAAAAGGAAAGAAAGAAAGAAAACATCATTTTTGAATCAAGAAAATATTCAGACTGGAAGATTATTGAACCATTATATACCTGGTTGGATGCATGAGGGTGAAAATGTATGCAGGTTGGAACTTGAAATGACATTCAACAAAATTTTTATCATGATTTAATCAATTACACTTTGATTAATAATAATACAAATATCCATGATTCGAGTAATTTATTAATCAATTACACTTTGATTAATCAGAACGTAAAGAATATAAACAGTTCAGAGAATAAAAATAAAAATAAAAAAATCTTGAACTACATATGCGCGGATGTAACTATTTTCGCGCAGAAGTAGTCTTCTGGTACTACCAAATAAGGTAACCCAATAGCGAGTTAAAGCAATATCCAGTGAAGATATTTATAATAATAAAAGATCCATTGAAATCAAAATGATGTTCAAATTTTTTAATTTAAAAGAAAATATTAGCACAACCTGAATTATTTTATGAATCAAATATATAAATATATCCTAGAAAAGGGAACGTAATTTGTTTTTTGTTAAGTAGAGAAATTTATTTATCGAATATATAGCTTCTCTGGAATTCTTATATATATCTACTTATAACATAAATGAAAAGGTTTTTTAAAAAAAAGGAAAGAAAGAAAGAAAACAACATATTTGAATCAAAAAAATACTCGGACTGAAAGATTATTGAACCATTATATACCTGGTTGGATGCATGAGGGTAAAATGTATACATGTTGGAACTTGAAATGACATTCAACAAAATTGTTATCATGATTTAATCAATTACACTTTGATAAATTATAATACAAATATCCAAGTTTCGAGTAATTTATTAATCAATTACAATTTGATTAATCAGAATGTAAAGAATATAAATAATTCAGAGAGTACAAATCAAAATAAAAAAATCCTGAACTACATCTGCACGGATGTAACTATTTCCACGCAAAAGTAGTCTTCTGGTACTACCAAATAAGGTAACCCAATAGCGACTTAAAGCAATATCCGGTGAATATATTTATAATAATAAAAGATCCATTAAAATCAAAATGATTTTAAAATTTTTTAATTTAAAAGAATATATTAGCACAACCTGAATTATTTAATGAATCAAATATATAAATATGTCCTAGAAAAGGGAACGTAATTTGTTTTTTGTTAAGTAGAGAAATTTATTTATCGAATATATAGCTTCTCTGGTATTCTTTTATATATCTATTATAACATAAATGAAAAGTTTATTTAAAAAAAAGGAAAGAAAGAAAGAAAACATCATTTTTGAATCAAGAAAATATTCGGACTGGAAGATTATTGAACCATTATATACCTGGTTGGATGCATGAGGGTGAAAATGTATACATGTTGGAACTTGAAATGACATTCAACAAATTTTTTTATCATGATTTAATCAATTACACTTTGATTAATTATAATACAAATATCTATGATTCGAGTAATTTATTAATCAATTACACTTTTATTAATCAGAACGTAAAGAATATAAACAGTTCAGAGAATAAAAATAAAAATAAAAAAAAATCTTGAACTACATATGCGCGGATGTAACTATTTCCGCGCAGAAGTAGTCTTATGGTACTACCAAATAAGGTAACCCAATAGCGAGTTAAAGCAATATCCAGTGAATATATTTATAATAATAAAAAGGTCCATTGAAATCAAAATGATGTTAAAATTTTTTAATTTAAAAGAAAATATAAGCACAACCTGAATTATTTTATGAATCAAATATATAAATATATCCTAGAAAAGGGAACGTAATTTGTTTTTTGTTAAGTAGAGAAATTTATTTATCGAATATATAGCTTCTCTGGAATTCTTATATATATCTACTTATAACATAAATGAAAAGGTTTTTTAAAAAAAAGGAAAGAAAGAAAGAAAACATCATTTTTGAATCAAGAAAATATTTAGACTGGAAGATTATTGAACCATTATATACCTGGTTGGATGCATGAGGGTGAAAATGTATACATGTTGGAACATGAAATGACATTCAACAAAATTTTTATCATGATTTAATCAATTACACTTTGATTAATTATAATACAAATATCTATGAATCGAGTAATTTATTAATCAATTACACTTTGATTAATCAGAACGTAAAGAATATAAAAAGTTCAGAGAATAAAAATAAAAATAAAAAAAAATCTTGAACTACATATGCGCGGATGTAACGATTTCCGCGCAGAAGTAGTCTTCTGGTACTACCAAATAAGGTAACCCATTAGCGAGTTAAAGCAATATCCTGTGAAGATATTTATAATAATAAAAGATCCATTGAAATCAAAATGATGTTCAAATTTTTTAATTTAAAAGAAAATATTAGCACAACCTGAATTATTTTATGAATCAAATATATAAATATATCCTAGAAAAGGGAGCGTAATTTATTTTTTGTTAGGAAGAGAAATTTATTTATCGAATATATAGCTTCTCTGGTATTCTTATATATATCTACTTATAACATAAATGAAAAGGTTTTTTAAAAAAAGGAAAGAAAGGAAGAAAACATCATTTTTGAATCAAGAAAATATTCAGACTGGAAGATTATTGAACCATTATATACCTGGTTGGATGCATGAGGGTGAAAATGTATGCATGTTGGAACTTGAAATGACATTCAACAAAATTTTTTATCATGATTTAATCAATTACACTGTGATTAATAATAATACAAATATCCATGATTCGAGTAATTTATTAATCAATTACACTTTGATTAATCAGAACGTAAAGAATATAAACAGTTTAGAGAATAAAAATAAAAAAAAATCTTGAACAACATATGCGCGGATGTAACTATTTTCGCGCAGAAGTAGTCTTCTTGTACTACCAAATAAGGTAACCCAATAGCGAGTTAAAGCAATATCCAGTGAAGATATTTATAATAATAAAAGATCCATTGAAATCAAAATGATGTTCAAATTTTTTAATTTAAAATAAAATATTAGCACAACCTGAATTATTTTATGAATCAAATATATAAATATATCCTAGAAAAGGGAACGTAATTTGTTTTTTGTTAAGTAGAGAAATTTATTTATCGAATATATAGCTTCTCTGGAATTCTTATATATATCTACTTATAACATAAATGAAAAGGTTTTTTAAAAAAAAGGAAAGAAAGAAAGAAAACAACATATTTGAATCAAGAAAATACTAGGAATGAAAGATTATTGAACCATTATATACCTGGTTGGATGCATGAGGGTGAAAATGTATACATGTTGGAACTTGAAATGACATTCAACAAAATTGTTATCATGATTTAATCAATTACACTTTGATTAATTATAATACAAATATCCAAGGTTCCAGTAATTTATTAATCAATTACAATTTGATTAATCAGAATGTAAAGAATATAAACAATTCAGAGAGTACAAATGAAAATAAAAAAATCCTGAATTATATCTGCGCAGATGTAACTATTTCCACGCAGAAGTAGTCTTCTGGTATTACCAAATAAGGTAACCCAATAGCGACTTAAAGCAATATCCGGTGAATATATTTATAATAATAAAAGATCCATTAAAATCAAAATGATTTTAAAATTTTTTAATTTAAAAGAAAATATTAGCACAACCTGAATTATTTAATGAATCAAATATATAAATATATCCAAGAAAAGGGAACGTAATTTGTTTTTTGTTAAGTAGAGAAATTTGTTTATCGAATATATAGCTTCTCTGGAATTCTTATATATATCTACTAATAACATAAATGAAAAGGTTTTTTAAAAAAAAGGAAAGAAAGAAAGAAAACAACATATTTGAATCAAGAAAATACTCGGACTGGAAGATTATTGAACCATTATATACCTGGTTGGATGCATGAGGGTAAAATATATACATGTTGGAACTTGAAATGACATTCAACAAAATTGTTATCATGATTTAATCAATTACACTTTGATTAATTATAATACAAATATCCAAGGTTCGAGTAATTTATTAATCAATTACAATTTGATTAATCATAATGTAAAGAATATAAACAATTCAGAGGGTACAAATCAAAATAAAAAAATCCTGAACTACATCTGCACGGATGTAACTATTTCCACGCAAACGTAGTCTTCTAGTATTACCAAATAAGGTAACCCAATAGCGACTTAAAGCAATATCCGGTGAATATATTTATAATAATAAAAGATCCATTAAAATCAAAATGATTTTAAAATTTTTTAATTTAAAAGAAAATATTAGCACAACCTGAATTATTTAATGAATCAAATATATAAATATGTCCTAGAAAAGGGAACGTAATTTGTTTTTTGTTAAGTAGAGAAATTTATTTATCGAATATATAGCTTCTCTGGTATTCTTTTATATATCTACTTATAACATAAATGAAAAGGTTATTTAAAAAAAAGGAAAGAAAGAAAGAAAACATCATTTTTGAATCAAGAAAATATTCGGACTGGAAGATTATTGAACCATTATATACCTGGTTGGATGCATGAGGGTGAAAATGTATACATGTTGGAACTTGAAATGACATTCAACAAATTTTTTATCATGATTTAATCAATTACACTTTGATTAATTATAATACAAATATCTATGATTCGAGTAATTTATTAATCAATTACACTTTGATAAATCAGAACGTAAAGAATATAAACAGTTCAGAGAATAAAAATAAAAATAAAAAAAATCTTGAACTACATATGCGCGGATGTAACTATTTCCGCGCAGAAGTAGTCTGCTGGTACTACCAAATAAGGTAACCCAATAGCGAGTTAAAGCAATATCCAGTGAATATATTTATAATAATAAAAAGGTCCATTGAAATCAAAATGATGTTAAAATTTTTTAATTTAAAAGAAAATATTTGCACAACCTGAATTATTTTATGAATCAAATATATAAATATATCCTAGAAAAGGGAGCGTAATTTATTTTTTGTTAAGTAGAGAAATTTATTTATCGAATATATAGCTTCTCTGGTATTTTTATATATATCTACTTATAACATAAATGAAAAGGTTTTTTTAAAAAAAAAAGAAAAGAAAGAAAACAACATTTTTGAATCAAGAAAATACTCGGACTGGAAGATTATTGAACCATTATATACCTGGTTGGATGCATGAGGGGTGAAAATGTATACATGTTGGAACTTAAAATGACATTCAACAAAATTTTTATCATGATTTAATCAATTACGCTTTGATTAATTACAATATAAATATCCAAGATTCGAGTAATTTATTAATCAATTACACTTTGATTAATTAGAATGTAAAGAATATAAACAATTCAGAGAGTACAAGTCAAAATAAAAAAAATCTTGAACTACATCTGCGCGGATGTAACTATTTCCGCGCAGAAGCAGTCTTCTGGTACTACCAAATAAGGTAACCCAATAGCGACTTAAAGCAATATCCAGTGAATATATTTATAATAATAAAAAGGTCCATTGAAATCAAAATGATGTTTAAATTTTTTAATTTAAAAGAAAATATTAGCACAACCTGAATTATTTTATGAATCAAATATATAAATATATCCTAGAAAAGGGAACGTAATTTGTTTTTTGTTAAGTAGAGAAATTTATTTATCGAATATATAGCTTCTCTGGAATTCTTATATATATCTACTTATAACATAAATGAAAAGGTTTTTTAAAAAAAAGGAAAGAAAGAAAGAAAACATCATTTTTGAATCAAGAAAATATTCAGACTGGAAGATTATTGAACCATTATATACATGGTTGGATGCATGAGGGTGAAAATGTATGCATGTTGGAACCTGAAATGACATTCAACAAAATTTTTATCATGATGTAATCAATTACACTTTGATTAATAATAATACAAATATCCATGATTCGAGTAATTTATTAATCAATTACACTTTGATTAATCAGAACGTAAAGAATATAAACAGTTCAGAGAATAAAAATAAAAATAAAAAAATCTTGAACTACATATGCGCGGATGTAACTATTTTCGCGCAGAAGTAGTCTTCTGGTACTACCAAATAAGGTAACCCAATAGCGAGTTAAAGCAATATCCAGTGAAGATATTTATAATAATAAAAGATCCATTGAAATCAAAATGATGTTCAAATTTTTTAATTTAAAAGAAAATATTAGCACAACCTGAATTATTTTATGAATCAAATATATAAATATATCCTAGAAAAGGGAACGTAATTTGTTTTTTGTTAAGTAGAGAAATTTATTTATCGAATATATAGCTTCTCTGGAATTCTTATATATATCTACTTATAACATAAATGAAAAGGTTTTTAAAAAAAAGGAAAGAAAGAAAGAAAACAACATATTTGAATCAAGAAAATACTCGGACTGAAAGATTATTGAACCATTATATACCTGGTTGGATGCATGAGGGTAAAATGTATACATGTTGGAACTTGAAATGACATTCAACAAAATTGTTATCATGATTTAATCAATTACACTTTGATTAATTATAATACAAATATCCAAGGTTCGAGTAATTTATTAATCAATTACAATTTGATTAATCATAATGTAAAGAATATAAACAATTCAGAGGGTACAAATCAAAATAAAAAAATCCTGAACTACATCTGCACGGATGTAACTATTTCCACGCAAAAGTAGTCTTCTAGTATTACCAAATAAGGTAACCCAATAGCGACTTAAAGCAATATCCGGTGAATATATTTATAATAATAAAAGATCCATTAAAATCAAAATGATTTTAAAATTTTTTAATTTAAAAGAAAATATTAGCACAACCTGAATTATTTAATGAATCAAATATATAAATATGTCCTAGAAAAGGGAACGTAATTTGTTTTTTGTTAAGTAGAGAAATTTATTTATCGAATATATAGCTTCTCTGGTATTCTTTTATATATCTACTTATAACATAAATGAAAAGGTTATTTAAAAAAAAGGAAAGAAAGAAAGAAAACATCATTTTTGAATCAAGAAAATATTCGGACTAGAAGATTATTGAACCATTATATACCTGGTTGGATGCATGAGGGTGAAAATGTATACATGTTGGAACTTGAAATGACATTCAACAAATTTTTTATCATGATTTAATCAATTACACTTTGATTAATTATAATACAAATATCTATGATTCGAGTAATTTATTAATCAATTACACTTTGATTAATCAGAACGTAAAGAATATAAACAGTTCAGAGAGTACAAGTCAAAATAAAAAAAATCTTGAACTACATCTGCGCGGATGTAACTATTTCCGCGCAGACGTAGTCTTCTGGTACTACCAAATAAGGTAACCCAATAGCGACTTAAAGCAATATCCAGTGAATATATTTATAATAATAAAAAGGTCCATTGAAATCAAAATGATGTTAAAATTTTTTAATTTAAAAGAAAATATTAGCACAACCTGAATTATTTTATGAATCAAATATATAAATATATCCTAGAAAATGGAGCGTAATTTATTTTATGTTAAGTAGAGAAATTTATTTATCGAATATATAGCTTCTCTGGTATTTTTATATATATCTACTTATAACATAAATGAAAAGGTTTTTTTAAAAAAAAAAGAAAAGAAAGAAAACAACATTTTTGAATCAAGAAAATACTCGGACTAGAAGATTATTGAACCATTATATACCTGGTTGGATGCATGAGGGGTGAAAATGTATACATGTTGGAACTTAAAATGACATTCAACAAAATTTTTATCATGATTTAATCAATTACGCTTTGATTAATTACAATATAAATATCCAAGATTCGAGTAATTTATTAATCAATCACACTTTGATTAATTAGAATGTAAAGAATATAAACAGTTCAGAGAGTACAAGTCAAAATAAAAAAAATCTTGAACTACATCTGCGCGGATGTAACTATTTCCGCGCAGAAGCAGTCTTCTGGTACTACCAAATAAGGTAACCCAATAGCGACTTAAAGCAATATCCAGTGAATATATTTATAATAATAAAAAGGTCCATTGAAATCAAAATGATGTTTAAATTTTTTAATTTAAAAGAAAATATTAGCACAACCTGAATTATTTTATGAATCAAATATATAAATATATCCTAGAAAAGGGAACGTAATTTGTTTTTTGTTAAGTAGAGAAATTTATTTATCGAATATATAGCTTCTCTGGAATTCTTATATATATCTACTTATAACATAAATGAAAAGGTTTTTTAAAAAAAAGGAAAGAAAGAAAGAAAACATCATTTTTGAATCAAGAAAATATTCAGACTGGAAGATTATTGAACCATTATATACATGGTTGGATGCATGAGGGTGAAAATGTATGCATGTTGGAACCTGAAATGACATTCAACAAAATTTTTATCATGATTTAATCAATTACACTTTGATTAATAATAATACAAATATCCATGATTCGAGTAATTTATTAATCAATTACACTTTGATTAATTAGAACGTAAAGAATATAAACAGTTCAGAGAATAAAAATAAAAATAAAAAAAATCTTGAACTACATATGCGTGGATGTAACTATTTTCGCGCAGAAGTAGTCTTCTGGTACTACCAAATAAGGTAACCCAATAGCGAGTTAAAGCAATATCCAGTGAAGATATTTATAATAATAAAAGATCCATTGAAATCAAAATGATGTTCAAATTTTTTAATTTAAAAGAAAATATTAGCACAACCTGAATTATTTTATGAATCAAATATATAAATATATCCTAGAAAAGGGAACGTAATTTGTTTTTTGTTAAGTAGAGAAATTTATTTATCGAATATATAGCTTCTCTGGAATTCTTATATATATCTACTTATAACGTAAATGAAAAGGTTTTTAAAAAAAAGGAAAGAAAGAAAGAAAACAACATATTTGAATCAAGAAAATACTCGGACTGAAAGATTATTGAACCATTATATACCTGGTTGGATGCATGAGGGTAAAATGTATACATGTTGGAACTTGAAATGACATTCAACAAAATTGTTATCATGATTTAATCAATTACACTTTGATTAATTATAATACAAATATCCAAGGTTCGAGTAATTTATTAATCAATTACAATTTGATTAATCATAATGTAAAGAATATAAACAATTCAGAGGGTACAAATCAAAATAAAAAAATCCTGAACTACATCTGCACGGATGTAACTATTTCCACGCAAAAGTAGTCTTCTAGTATTACCAAATAAGGTAACCCAATAGCGACTTAAAGCAATATCCGGTGAATATATTTATAATAATAAAAGATCCATTAAAATCAAAATGATTTTAAAATTTTTTAATTTAAAAGAAAATATTAGCACAACCTGAATTATTTAATGAATCAAATATATAAATATGTCCTAGAAAAGGGAACGTAATTTGTTTTTTGTTAAGTAGAGAAATTTATTTATCGAATATATAGCTTCTCTGGTATTCTTTTATATATCTACTTATAACATAAATGAAAAGGTTATTTAAAAAAAAGGAAAGAAAGAAAGAAAACATCATTTTTGAATCAAGAAAATATTCGGACTAGAAGATTATTGAACCATTATATACCTGGTTGGATGCATGAGGGTGAAAATGTATGCATGTTGGAACCTGAAATGACATTCAACAAAATTTTTATCATGATTTAATCAATTACACTTTGATTAATAATAATACAAATATCCATGATTCGAGTAATTTATTAATCAATTACACTTTGATTAATCAGAACGTAAAGAATATAAACAGTTCAGAGAATAAAAATAAAAATAAAAAAAATCTTGAACTACATATGCGCGGATGTAACTATTTTCGCGCAGAAGTAGTCTTCTGGTACTACCAAATAAGGTAACCCAATAGCGAGTTAAAGCAATATCCAGTGAAGATATTTATAATAATAAAAGATCCATTGAAATCAAAATGATGTTCAAATTTTTTAATTTAAAAGAAAATATTAGCACAACCTGAATTATTTTATGAATCAAATATATAAATATATCCTAGAAAAGGGAACGTAATTTGTTTTTTGTTAAGTAGAGAAATTTATTTATCGAATATATAGCTTCTCTGGAATTCTTATATATATCTACTTATAACGTAAATGAAAAGGTTTTTAAAAAAAAGGAAAGAAAGAAAGAAAACAACATATTTGAATCAAGAAAATACTCGGACTGAAAGATTATTGAACCATTATATACCTGGTTGGATGCATGAGGGTAAAATGTATACATGTTGGAACTTGAAATGACATTCAACAAAATTGTTATCATGATTTAATCAATTACACTTTGATTAATTATAATACAAATATCCAAGGTTCGAGTAATTTATTAATCAATTACAATTTGATTAATCATAATTTAAGAATATAAACAATTCAGAGGGTACAAATCAAAATAAAAAAATCCTGAACTACATCTGCACGGATGTAACTATTTCCACGCAAAAGTAGTCTTCTAGTATTACCAAATAAGGTAACCCAATAGCGACTTAAAGCAATATCCGGTGAATATATTTATAATAATAAAAGATCCATTAAAATCAAAATGATTTTAAAATTTTTTAATTTAAAAGAAAATATTAGCACAACCTGAATTATTTAATGAATCAAATATATAAATATGTCCTAGAAAAGGGAACGTAATTTGTTTTTTGTTAAGTAGAGAAATTTATTTATCGAATATATAGCTTCTCTGGTATTCTTTTATATATCTACTTATAACATAAATGAAAAGGTTATTTAAAAAAAAGGAAAGAAAGAAAGAAAACATCATTTTTGAATCAAGAAAATATTCGGACTAGAAGATTATTGAACCATTATATACCTGGTTGGATGCATGAGGGTGAAAATGTATACATGTTGGAACTTGAAATGACATTCAACAAATTTTTTATCATGATTTAATCAATTACACTTTGATTAATTATAATACAAATATCTATGATTCGAGTAATTTATTAATCAATTACACTTTGATAAATCAGAACGTAAAGAATATAAACAGTTCAGAGAATAAAAATAAAAATAAAAAAAAATCTTGAACTACATATGCGCGGATGTAACTATTTCCGCGCAGAAGTAGTCTGCTGGTACTACCAAATAAGGTAACCCAATAGCGACTTAAAGCAATATCCAGTGAATATATTTATAATAATAAAAAGGTCCATTGAAATCAAAATGATGTTAAAATTTTTTAATTTAAAAGAAAATATTAGCACAACCTGAATTATTTTATGAATCAAATATATAAATATATCCTAGAAAAGGGAGCGTAATTTATTTTTTGTTAAGTAGAGAAATTTATTTATCGAATATATAGCTTCTCTGGTATTTTTATATATATCTACTTATAACATAAATGAAAAGGTTTTTTTAAAAAAAAAAGAAAAGAAAGAAAACAACATTTTTGAATCAAGAAAATACTCGGACTGGAAGATTATTGAACCATTATATACCTGGTTGGATGCATGAGGGGTGAAAATGTATACATGTTGGAACTTAAAATGACATTCAACAAAATTTTTATCATGATTTAATCAATTACGCTTTGATTAATTACAATATAAATATCCAAGATTCGAGTAATTTATTAATCAATTACACTTTGATTAATTAGAATGTAAATAATATAAACAATTCAAAGAGTACAAGTCAAAATAAAAAAAATCTTGAACTACATCTGCGCGGATGTAACTATTTCCGCGCAGAAGCAGTCTTCTGGTACTACCAAATAAGGTAACCCAATAGCGACTTAAAGCAATATCCAGTGAATATATATAATAATAAAAAGGTCCATTGAAATCAAAATGATGTTTAAATTTTTTAATTTAAAAGAAAATATTAGCACAACCTGAATTATTTTATGAATTAAATATATAAATATATCCTAGAAAAGGGAACGTAATTTGTTTTTTGTTAAGTAGAGAAATTTATTTATCGAATATATAGCTTCTCTGGAATTCTTATATATATCTACTTATAACATAAATGAAAAGGTTTTTTAAAAAAAAGGAAAGAAAGAAAGAAAACATCATTTTTGAATCAAGAAAATATTCAGACTGGAAGATTATTGAACCATTATATACCTGGTTGGATGCATGAGGGTGAAAATGTATGCATGTTGTACTTGAAATGACATTCAACAAAATTTTTATCATGATTTAATCAATTACACTTTGATTAATAATAATACAAATATCCATGATTCGAGTAATTTATTAATCAATTACACTTTGATTAATCAGAACGTAAAGAATATAAACAGTTCAGAGAATAAAAATAAAAATAAAAAAATCTTGAACTACATATGCGCGGATGTAACTATTTTCGCGCAGAAGTAGTCTTCTGGTACTACCAAATAAGGTAACCCAATAGCGAGTTAAAGCAATATCCAGTGAAGATATTTATAATAATAAAAGATCCATTGAAATCAAAATGATGTTCAAATTTTTTAATTTAAAAGAAAATATTAGCACAACCTGAATTATTTTATGAATCAAATATATAAATATATCCTAGAAAAGGGAACGTAATTTGTTTTTTGTTAAGTAGAGAAATTTATTTATCGAATATATAGCTTCTCTGAAATTCTTATATATATCTACTTATAACATAAATGAAAAGGTTTTTAAAAAAAAGGAAAGAAAGAAAGAAAACAACATATTTGAATCAAGAAAATACTCGGACTGAAAGATTATTGAACCATTATATACCTGGTTGGATGCATGAGGGTAAAATGTATACATGTTGGAACTTGAAATGACATTCAACAAAATTGTTATCATGATTTAATCAATTACACTTTGATTAATTATAATACAAATATCCAAGGTTCGAGTAATTTATTAATCAATTACAATTTGATTAATCATAATGTAAAGAATATAAACAATTCAGAGGGTACAAATCAAAATAAAAAAATCCTGAACTACATCTGCACGGATGTAACTATTTCCACGCAAAAGTAGTCTTCTAGTATTACCAAATAAGGTAACCCAATAGCGACTTAAAGCAATATCCGGTGAATATATTTATAATAATAAAAGATCCATTAAAATCAAAATGATTTTAAAATTTTTTAATTTAAAAGAAAATATTAGCACAACCTGAATTATTTAATGAATCAAATATATAAATATGTCCTAGAAAAGGGAACGTAATTTGTTTTTTGTTAAGTAGAGAAATTTATTTATCGAATATATAGCTTCTCTGGTATTCTTTTATATATCTACTTATAACATAAATGAAAAGGTTATTTAAAAAAAAGGAAAGAAAGAAAGAAAACATCATTTTTGAATCAAGAAAATATTCGGACTAGAAGATTATTGAACCATTATATACCTGATTGGATGCATGAGGGTGAAAATGTATACATGTTGGAACTTGAAATGACATTCAACAAATTTTTTATCATGATTTAATCAATTACACTTTGATTAATTATAATACAAATATCTATGATTCGAGTAATTTATTAATCAATTACACTTTGATAAATCAGAACGTAAAGAATATAAACAGTTCAGAGAATAAAAATAAAAATAAAAATAAAATCTTGAACTACATATGCGCGGATGTAACTATTTCCGCGCAGAAGTAGTCTGCTGGTACTACCAAATAAGGTAACCCAATAGCGACTTAAAGCAATATCCAGTGAATATATTTATAATAATAAAAAGGTCCATTGAAATCAAAATGATGTTAAAATTTTTTAATTTAAAAGAAAATATTAGCACAACCTGAATTATTTTATGAATCAAATATATAAATATATCCTAGAAAAGGGAGCGTAATTTATTTTTTGTTAAGTAGAGAAATGTATTTATCGAATATATAGCTTCTCTGGTATTTTTATATATATCTACTTATAACATAAATGAAAAGGTTTTTTTTAAAAAAAAAAGAAAAGAAAGAAAACAACATTTTTGAATCAAGAAAATACTCGGACTGGAAGATTATTGAACCATTATATACCTGGTTGGATGCATGAGGGGTGAAAATGTATACATGTTGGAACTTAAAATGACATTCAACAAAATTTTTATCATGATTTAATCAATTACGCTTTGATTAATTACAATATAAATATCCAAGATTCGAGTAATTTATTAATCAATTACACTTTGATTAATTAGAATGTAAATAATATAAACAAT
This sequence comes from Excoecaria agallocha, assembly GCA_037975025.1. Classification (NCBI taxonomy): domain Eukaryota; kingdom Viridiplantae; phylum Streptophyta; class Magnoliopsida; order Malpighiales; family Euphorbiaceae; genus Excoecaria; species Excoecaria agallocha. The sequence continues at coordinate 1,813,964 of JBBPFJ010000019.1, read as the reverse complement.
TCAGAGAGTACAAGTCAAAATAAAAAAAATCTTGAACTACATCTGCGCGGATGTAACTATTTCCGCGCAGAAGCAGTCTTCTGGTACTACCAAATAAGGTAACCCAATAGCGACTTAAAGCAATATCCAGTGAATATATTTATAATAATAAAAAGGTCCATTGAAATCAAAATGATGTTTAAATTTTTTAATTTAAAAGAAAATATTAGCACAACCTGAATTATTTTATGAATCAAATATATAAATATATCCTAGAAAAGGGAACGTAATTTGTTTTTTGTTAAGTAGAGAAATTTATTTATCGAATATATAGCTTCTCTGGAATTCTTATATATATCTACTTATAACATAAATGAAAAGGTTTTTTAAAAAAAAGGAAAGAAAGAAAGAAAACATCATTTTTGAATCAAGAAAATATTCAGACTGGAAGATTATTGAACCATTATATACATGGTTGGATGCATGAGGGTGAAAATGTATGCATGTTGGAACCTGAAATGACATTCAACAAAATTTTTATCATGATTTAATCAATTACACTTTGATTAATAATAATACAAATATCCATGATTCGAGTAATTTATTAATCAATTACACTTTGATTAATCAGAACGTAAAGAATATAAACAGTTCAGAGAATAAAAATAAAAATAAAAAAAATCTTGAACTACATATGCGCGGATGTAACTATTTTCGCGCAGAAGTAGTCTTCTGGTACTACCAAATAAGGTAACCCAATAGCGAGTTAAAGCAATATCCAGTGAAGATATTTATAATAATAAAAGATCCATTGAAATCAAAATGATGTTCAAATTTTTTAATTTAAAAGAAAATATTAGCACAACCTGAATTATTTTATGAATCAAATATATAAATATATCCTAGAAAAGGGAACGTAATTTGTTTTTTGTTAAGTAGAGAAATTTATTTATCGAATATATAGCTTCTCTGGAATTCTTATATATATCTACTTATAACGTAAATGAAAAGGTTTTTAAAAAAAGGAAAGAAAGAAAGAAAACAACATATTTGAATCAAGAAAATACTCGGACTGAAAGATTATTGAACCATTATATACCTGGTTGGATGCATGAGGGTAAAATGTATACATGTTGGAACTTGAAATGACATTCAACAAAATTGTTATCATGATTTAATCAATTACACTTTGATTAATTATAATACAAATATCCAAGGTTCGAGTAATTTATTAATCAATTACAATTTGATTAATCATAATGTAAAGAATATAAACAATTCAGAGGGTACAAATCAAAATAAAAAATCCTGAACTACATCTGCACGGATGTAACTATTTCCACGCAAAAGTAGTCTTCTAGTATTACCAAATAAGGTAACCCAATAGCGACTTAAAGCAATATCCGGTGAATATATTTATAATAATAAAAGATCCATTAAAATCAAAATGATTTTAAAATTTTTTAATTTAAAAGAAAATATTAGCACAACCTGAATTATTTAATGAATCAAATATATAAATATGTCCTAGAAAAGGGAACTTAATTTGTTTTTTGTTAAGTAGAGAAATTTATTTATCGAATATATAGCTTCTCTGGTATTCTTTTATATATCTACTTATAACATAAATGAAAAGGTTATTTAAAAAAAAGGAAAGAAAGAAAGAAAACATCATTTTTGAATCAAGAAAATATTCGGACTGGAAGATTATTGAACCATTATATACCTGGTTGGATGCATGAGGGTGAAAATGTATACATGTTGGAACTTGAAATGACATTCAACAAAATTTTTATCATGATTTAATCAATTACACTTTGATTAATTATAATATAAATATCCAAGGTTCCCGTAATTTATTAATCAATTACAATTTGATTAATCAGAATGTAAAGAATATAAACAATTCAGAGAGTACAAATCAAAATAAAAAAATCCTGAATTACATCTGCACGGATGTAACTATTTTCACGCAAAAGTAGTCTTCTGGTAGTACCAAATAAGGTAACCCAATAGCGACTTAAAGCAATATCCGGTGAATATATTTATAATAATAAAAGATCCATTAAAATCAAAATGATTTTAAAATTTTTTAATTTAAAAGAAAATATTAGCACAACCTGAATTATTTAATGAATCAAATATATAAATATATCCTAGAAAAGGGAAAGTAATTTGTTTTTTGTTAAGTAGAGAAATTTATTTATCGAATATATAGCTTCTCTGGTATTCTTTTATATATCTACTTATAACATAAATGAAAAGGTTATTTAAAAAAAAGGAAAGAAAGAAAACATCATTTTTGAATCAAGAAAATATTCGGACTGGAAGATTATTGAACCATTATATACCTGGTTGGATGCATGAGGGTGAAAATGTATACATGTTGGAACTTGAAATGACATTCAACAAAATTTTTATCATGATTTAATCAATTACACTTTGATTAATAATAATACAAATATCCATGATTCGAGTAATTTATTAATCAATTACACTTTGATTAATTAGAATGTAAAGAATATAAAAAATTCAGAGAGTACAAGTCAAAATAAAAAAAATCTTGAACTACATCTGCGCGGATGTAACTATTTCCGCGTAGAAGTAGTCTTCTGGTACTACCAAATAAGGTAACCCAATAGTGACTTAAAGCAATATCCAGTGAATATATTTATAATAATAAAAAGGTCCATTGAAATCAAAATGATGTTAAAATTTTTTAATTTAAAAGAAAATATTAGCACAACCTGAATTATTTTATGAATCAAATATATAAATATATCCTAGAAAAGGGAGCGTAATTTATTTTTTGTTAAGTAGAGAAATTTATTTATCGAATATATAGCTTCTCTGGTATTCTTATATATATCTACTTATAACATATATGAAAAGGTTTTTTAAAAAAAAGGAAAGAAAGAAAGAAAACAACATATTTGAAATAGAAAATACTCGGACTGAAAGATTATTGAACCATTATATACCTGGTTGGATGCATGAGGGGTGAAAATGTATACATGTTGGAACTTGAAATGACATTCAACAAAATTGTTATCATGATTTAATCAATTACACTTTGATTAATTATAATACAAATATCCAAGGTTCCAGTAATTTATTAATCAATTACAATTTGATTAATCAGAATGTAAAGAATATAAACAATTCAGAGAGTACAAATGAAAATAAAAAAATCCTGAATTACATCTGCGCGGATGTAACTATTTCCACGCAGAAGTAGTCTTCTGGTATTACCAAATAAGGTAACCCAATAGCGACTTAAAGCAATATCCGGTGAATATATTTATAATAATAAAAGATCCAATAAAATCAAAATGATTTTAAAATTTTTTAATTTAAAAGAAAATATTAGCACAACCTGAATTATTTAATGAATCAAATATATAAATATATCCAAGAAAAGGGAACGTAATTTGTTTTTTGTTAAGTAGAGAAATTTATTTATCGAATATATAGCTTCTCTGGAATTCTTATATATATCTACTTATAACATAAGTGAAAAGGTTTTTTAAAAAAAGGAAAGAAAGAAAGAAAACATCATTTTTGAATCAAGAAAATATTCAGACTGGAAGATTATTGAACCATTATATACCTGGTTGGATGCATAAGGGTGAAAATGTATACATGTTGGAACTTGAAATGACATTCAACAAAATTTTTATCATGATTTAATCAATTACACTTTGATTAATTATAATACAAATATCCAAGGTTCCAGTAATTTATTAATCAATTACAATTTGATTAATCAGAATGTAAAGAATATAAACAATTCAGAGAGTACAAATCAAAATAAAAAAATCCTGAATTACATCTGCACGGATGTAACTATTTCCACGCAAAAGTAGTCTTCTGGTATTACCAAATAAGGCAACCCAATAGCGACTTAAAGCAATATCCGGTGAATATATTTATAATAATAAAAGATCCATTAAAATCAAAATGATTTTAAAATTTTTTAATTTAAAAGAAAATATTAGCACAACCTGAATTATTTAATGAATCAAATATATAAATATATCCTAGAAAAGGGAACGTAATTTGTTTTTTGTTAAGTAGAGAAATTTATTTATCGAATATATAGCTTCTCTGGAATTCTTATATATATCTACTTATAACATAAATGAAAAGGTTTTTAAAAAAAAGGTAAGAAAGAAAGAAAACAACATATTTGAATCAAGAAAATTCTCGGACTGAAAGATTATTGAACCATTATATACCTGGTTGGATGCATGAGGGTGAAAATGTATACATGTTGGAAATTGAAATGACATTCAACAAAATTGTTATCATGATTTAATCAATTACACTTTGATTAATTATAATACAAATATCCAAGTTTCCAGTAATTTATTAATCAATTACAATTTGATTAATCAGAATGTAAAGAATATAAACAATTCAGAGAGTACAAATCAAAATAAAAAAATCCTGAACTACATCTGCACGGATGTAACTATTTCCACGCAAAAGTAGTCTTCTGGTATTACCAAAAAGGTAACCCAATAGAGACTTAAAGCAATATCTGGTGAATATATTTATAATAATAAAATATCCATTAAAATCAAAATGATTTTAAAATTTTTTAATTTAAAAGAAAATATTAGCACAACTTGAATTATTTAATGAATCAAATATATAAATATGTCCTAGAAAAGGGAACGTAATTTGTTTTTTGTTAAGTAGAGAAATTTATTTATCGAATATATAGCTTCTCTGGTATTCTTTTATATATCTACTTATAACATAAATGAAAAGGTTATTTAAAAAAAAGGAAAGAAAGAAAGAAAACATCATTTTTGAATCAAGAAAATATTCGGACTGGAAGATTATTGAACCATTATATACCTGGTTGGATGCATGAGGGTGAAAATGTATACATGTTGGAACTTGAAATGACATTCAACAAATTTTTTATCATGATTTAATCAATTACACTTTGATTAATTATAATACAAATATCTATGATTCGAGTAATTTATTAATCAATTACACTTTGATAAATCAGAACGTAAAGAATATAAACAGTTCAGAGAATAAAAATAAAAATAAAAAAGAAATCTTGAACTACATATGCACGGATGTAACTATTTCCGCGCAGAAGTAGTCTGCTGGTACTACCAAATAAGGTAACCCAATAGCGACTTAAAGCAATATCTAGTGAATATATTTATAATAATAAAAAGGTCCATTGAAATCAAAATGATGTTAAAATTTTTTAATTTAAAAGAAAATATTAGCACAACCTGAATTATTTTATGAATCAAATATATAAATATATCCTAGAAAAGGGAGCGTAATTTATTTTTTGTTAAGTAAAGAAATTTATTTATCGAATATATAGCTTCTCTGGTATTCTTATATATATATCTACTTATAACATAAATGAAAAGGTTTTTTAAAAAAAAAAGAAAAGAAAGAAAACAACATTTTTGAATCAAGAAAATACTCCGACTGGAAGATTATTGAACCATTATATACCTGGTTGGATGCATGAGGGGTGAAAATGTATACATGTTGGAACTTAAAATGACATTCAACAAAATTTTTATCATGATTTAATCAATTACGCTTTGATTAATTACAATATAAATATCCAAGATTCGAGTAATTTAATAATCAATTACACTTTGATTAATTAGAATGTAAAGAATATAAACAATTCAGAGAGTACAAGTCAAAATAAAAAAAATCTTGAACTACATCTGCGCGGATGTAACTATTTCCGCGCAGAAGCAGTCTTCTGGTACTACCAAATAAGGTAACCCAATAGCGACTTAAAGCAATATCCAGTGAATATATTTATAATAATAAAAAGGTCCATTGAAATCAAAATGATGTTTAAATTTTTTAATTTAAAAGAAAATATTAGCATAACCTGAATTATTTTATGAATCAAATATATAAATATATCCTAGAAAAGGGAACGTAATTTGTTTTTTGTTAAGTAGAGAAATTTATTTATCGAATTTGTTTTTTGTTAAGTAGAGAAATTTATTTATCGAATATATAGCTTCTCTGGAATTCTTATATATATCTACTTATAACATAAATGAAAAGGTTTTTTAAAAAAAAGGAAAGAAAGAAAGAAAACATCATTTTTGAATCAAGAAAATATTCAGACTGGAAGATTATTGAACCATTATATACCTGGTTGGATGCATGAGGGTGAAAATGTATGCATGTTGGAACTTGAAATGACATTCAACAAAATTTTTATCATGATTTAATCAATTACACTTTGATTAATAATAATACAAATATCCATGATTCGAGTAATTTATTAATCAATTACACTTTGATTAATCAGAACGTAAAGAATATAAACAGTTCAGAGAATAAAAATAAAAATAAAAAAATCTTGAACTACATATGCGCGGATGTAACTATTTTCGCGCAGAAGTAGTCTTCTGGTACTACCAAATAAGGTAACCCAATAGCGAGTTAAAGCAATATCCAGTGAAGATATTTATAATAATAAAAGATCCATTGAAATCAAAATGATGTTCAAATTTTTTAATTTAAAAGAAAATATTAGCACAACCTGAATTATTTTATGAATCAAATATATAAATATATCCTAGAAAAGGGAACATAATTTGTTTTTTGTTAAGTAGAGAAATTTATTTATCGAATATATAGCTTCTCTGGAATTCTTATATATATCTACTTATAACATAAATGAAAAGGTTTTTAAAAAAAAAGGAAAGAAAGAAAGAAAACAACATATTTGAATCAAGAAAATACTCGGACTGAAAGATTATTGAACCATTATATACCTGGTTGGATGCATGAGGGTAAAATATATACATGTTGGAACTTGAAATGACATTCAACAAAATTGTTATCATGATTTAATCAATTACACTTTGATTAATTATAATACAAATATCCAATATTCGAGTAATTTATTAATCAATTACAATTTGATTAATCAGAATGTAAAGAATATAAACAATTCAGAGAGTACAAATCAAAATAAAAAAATCCTGAACCACATCGGCGCGGATGTAACTATTTCCACGCAGAAGTAGTCTTCTGGTATTACCAAATAAGGTAACCCAATAGCGACTTAAAGCAATATCCGGTGAATATATTTATAATAATAAAAGATCAATTAAAATCAAAATGATTTTAAAAATTTTTAATTTAAAAGAAAATATTAGCACAACCTGAATTATTTAATGAATCAAATATATAAATATATCCTAGAAAAGGGAACGTAATTTGTTTTTTGTTAAGTAGAGAAATTTATTTATCGAATATATAGCTTCTCTGGAATTCTTATATATATCTACTTATAACATAAATGAAAAGGTTTTTAAAAAAAAAGGAAAGAAAGAAAGAAAACAACATATTTGAATCAAGAAAATTCTCGGACTGAAAGATTATTGAACCATTATATACCTGGTTGGATGCATGAGGGTGAAAATGTATACATGTTGGAAATTGAAATGACATTCAACAAAATTGTTATCATGATTTAATCAATTACACTTTGATTAATTATAATACAAATATCCAAGTTTCCAGTAATTTATTAATCAATTACAATTTGATTAATCAGAATGTAAAGAATATAAACAATTCAGAGAGTACAAATCAAAATAAAAAAATCCTGAACTACATCTGCACGGATGTAACTATTTCCACGCAAAAGTAGTCTTCTGGTATTACCAAAAAGGTAACCCAATAGAGACTTAAAGCAATATCTGGTGAATATATTTATAATAATAAAAGATCCATTAAAATCAAAATGATTTTAAAATTTTTTAATTTAAAAGAAAATATTAGCACAACCTGAATTATTTAATGAATCAAATATATAAATATGTCCTAGAAAAGGGAACGTAATTTGTTTTTTGTTAAGTAGAGAAATTTATTTATCGAATATATAGCTTCTTTGGTATTCTTTTATATATCTACTTATAACATAAATGAAAAGGTTATTTAAAAAAAAAGGAAAGAAAGAAAGAAAACATCATTTTTGAATCAAGAAAATATTCGGACTGGAAGATTATTGAACCATTATATACCTGGTTGGATGCATGAGGGTGAAAATGTATACATGTTGGAACTTGAAATGACATTCAACAAATTTTTTATCATGATTTAATCAATTACACTTTGATTAATTATAATACAAATATCTATGATTCGAGTAATTTATTAATCAATTACACTTTGATAAATCAGAACGTAAAGAATATAAACAGTTCAGAGAATAAAAATAAAAATAAAAAAGAAATCTTGAACTACATATGCGCGGATGTAACTATTTCCGCGCAGAAGTAGTCTGCTGGTACTACCAAATAAGGTAACCCAATAGCGACTTAAAGCAATATCCAGTGAATATATTTATAATAATAAAAAGGTCCATTGAAATCAAAATGATGTTAAAATTTTTTAATTTAAAAGAAAATATTAGCACAACCTGAATTATTTTATGAATCAAATATATAAATATATCCTAGAAAAGGGAGCGTAATTTATTTTTTGTTAAGTAAAGAAATTTATTTATCGAATATATAGCTTCTCTGGTATTCTTATATATATCTACTTATAACATAAATGAAAAGGTTTTTTTAAAAAAAAAAGAAAAGAAAGAAAACAACATTTTTGAATCAAGAAAATACTCGGACTGGAAGATTATTGAACCATTATATACCTGGTTGGATGCATGAGGGGTGAAAATGTATACATGTTGGAACTTAAAATGACATTCAACAAAATTTTTATCATGATTTAATCAATTACGCTTTGATTAATTACAATATAAATATCCAAGATTCGAGTAATTTAATAATCAATTACACTTTGATTAATTAGAATGTAAAGAATATAAACAATTCAGAGAGTACAAGTCAAAATAAAAAAAATCTTGAACTACATCTGCGCGGATGTAACTATTTCCGCGCAGAAGCAGTCTTCTGGTACTACCAAATAAGGTAACCCAATAGCGACTTAAAGCAATATCCAGTGAATATATTTATAATAATAAAAAGGTCCATTGAAATCAAAATGATGTTTAAATTTTTTAATTTAAAAGAAAATATTAGCACAACCTGAATTATTTTATGAATCAAATATATAAATATATCCTAGAAAAGGGAACGTAATTTGTTTTTTGTTAAGTAGAGAAATTTATTATTCGAATATATAGCTTCTCTGGAATTCTTATATATATCTACTTATAACATAAATGAAAAGGTTTTTTAAAAAAAAGGAAAGAAAGAAAGAAAACATCATTTTTGAATCAAGAAAATATTCAGACTGGAAGATTATTGAACCATTATATACCTGGTTGGATGCATGAGGGTGAAAATGTATGCATGTTGGAACTTGAAATGACATTCAACAAAATTTTTATCATGATTTAATCAATTACACTTTGATTAATAATAATACAAATATCCATGATTCGAGTAATTTATTAATCAATTACACTTTGATTAATCAGAACGTAAAGAATATAAACAGTTCAGAGAATAAAAATAAAAATAAAAAAATCTTGAACTACATATGCGCGGATGTAACTATTTTCGCGCAGAAGTAGTCTTCTGGTACTACCAAATAAGGTAACCCAATAGCGAGTTAAAGCAATATCCAGTGAAGATATTTATAATAATAAAAGATCCATTGAAATCAAAATGATGTTCAAATTTTTTAATTTAAAAGAAAATATTAGCACAACCTGAATTATTTTATGAATCAAATATATAAATATATCCTAGAAAAGGGAACATAATTTGTTTTTTGTTAAGTAGAGAAATTTATTTATCGAATATATAGCTTCTCTGGAATTCTTATATATATCTACTTATAACATAAATGAAAAGGTTTTTAAAAAAAAAGGAAAGAAAGAAAGAAAACAACATATTTGAATCAAGAAAATACTCGGACTGAAAGATTATTGAACCATTATATACCTGGTTGGATGCATGAGGGTAAAATATATACATGTTGGAACTTGAAATGACATTCAACAAAATTGTTATCATGATTTAATCAATTACACTTTGATTAATTATAATACAAATATCCAAGGTTCGAGTAATTTATTAATCAATTACAATTTGATTAATCATAATGTAAAGAATATAAACAATTCAGAGGGTACAAATCAAAATAAAAAAATCCTGAACTACATCTGCACGGATGTAACTATTTCCACTCAAAAGTAGTCTTCTAGTATTACCAAATAAGGTAACCCAATAGCGACTTAAAGCAATATCCGGTGAATATATTTATAATAATAAAAGATCCATTAAAATCAAAATGATTTTAAAATTTTTTAATTTAAAAGAAAATATTAGCACAACCTGAATTATTTAATGAATCAAATATATAAATATGTCCTAGAAAAGGGAACGTAATTTGTTTTTTGTTAAGTAGAGAAATTTATTTATCGAATATATAGCTTCTCTGGTATTCTTTTATATATCTACTTATAACATAAATGAAAAGGTTATTTAAAAAAAAGGAAAGAAAGAAAGAAAACATCATTTTTGAATCAAGAAAATATTCGGACTGGAAGATTATTGAACCATTATATACCTGGTTGGATGCATGAGGGTGAAAATGTATACATGTTGGAACTTGAAATGACATTCAACAAATTTTTTATCATGATTTAATCAATTACACTTTGATTAATTATAATACAAATATCTATGATTCGAGTAATTTATTAATCAATTACACATTGATTAATCAGAACGTAAAGAATATAAACAGTTCAGAGAGTACAAGTCAAAATAAAAAAAAATCTTGAACTACATCTGCGCGGATGTAACTATTTCCGCGCAGAAGTAGTCTTCTGGTATTACCAAATAAGGTAACCCAATAGCAACTTAAAGCAATATCCAGTGAATATATTTATAATAATAAAAAGGTCCATTGAAATCAAAATGATGTTTAAATTTTTTAATTTAAAAGAAAATATTAGCACAACCTGAATTATTTTATGAATCAAATATATAAATATATCCTAGAAAAGGGAACGTAATTTGTTTTTTGTTAAGTAGAGAAATTTATTTATCGAATATATAGCTTCTCTAGAATTCTTATATATATCTACTTATAACATAAATGAAAAGGTTTTTTAAAAAAAAGGAAAGAAAGAAAGAAAACAACATATTTGAATCAAGAAAATACTCGGACTGAAAGATTATTGAACCATTATATACCTTGTTGGATGCATGAGGGTGAAAATGTATACATGTTGGAACTTGAAATGACATTCAACAAAATTGTTTTCATGATTTAATCAATTACACTTTGATTAATTATAATACAAATATCCAAGGTTCCAGTAATTTATTAATCAATTACAATTTGATTAATCAGAACGTAAAGAATATAAACAATTCAGAGAGTACAAATCAAAATAAAAAAATCTTGAATTACATATTCGCGGTTGTAACTATTTCCACGCAGAAGTAGTCTTCTGGTATTACCAAATAAGGTAACCCAATAGCGACTTAAAGCAATATCCGGTGAATATATTTATAATAATAAAAGATCCATTAAAATCAAAATGATTTTAAAATTTTTTAATTTAAAAGAAAATATTAGCACAACCTGAATTATTTTATGAATCAAATATATAAATATATCCTAGAAAAGGGAACGTAATTTGTTTTTTGTTAAGTAGAGAAATTTATTTATCGAATATATAGCTTCTCTGGTATTCTTTTATATATCTACTTATAACATAAATGAAAAGGTTATTTAAAAAAAGGTAAGAAAGAAAGAAAACATCATTTTTGAATCAAGAAAATATTCGGACTGGAAGATTATTGAACCATTATATACCTGGTTGGATGCATGAGGATGAAAATGTATACATGTTGGAACTTGAAATGACATTCAACAAAATTTTTATCATGATTTAATCAATTACACTTTGATTAATTATAATACAAATATCCAAGGTTCCAGTAATTTATTAATCAATTACAATTTGATTAATCAGAATGTAAAGAATATAAACAATTCAGAGAGTACAAATCAAAATAAAAAAATCCTGAATTACATCTGCACGGATGTAACTATTTTCACGCAAAAGTAGTCTTCTGGTAGTACCAAATAAGGTAACCCAATAGCGACTTAAAGCAATATCCGGTGAATATATTTATAATAATAAAAGATCCATTAAAATCAAAATGATTTTAAAATTTTTTAATTTAAAAGAAAATATTAGCACAACCTGAATTATTTAATGAATCAAATATATAAATATATCCTAGAAAAGGGAAAGTAATTTGTTTTTTGTTAAGTAGAGAAATTTATTTATCGAATATATAGCTTCTCTGGTATTCTTTTATATATCTACTTATAACATAAATGAAAAGGTTATTTAAAAAAAAGGAAAGAAAGAAAACATCATTTTTGAATCAAGAAAATATTCGGACTGGAAGATTATTGAACCATTATATACCTGGTTGGATGCATGAGGGTGAAAATGTATACATGTTGGAACTTGAAATGACATTCAACAAAATTTTTATCATGATTTAATAAATTACACTTTGATTAATAATAATATAAATATCCATGATTTGAGTAATTTATTAATCAATTACACTTTGATTAATTAGAATGTAAAGAATATAAACAATTCAGAGAGTACAAGTCAAAATAAAAAAAAATCTTGAACTACATCTGCGCGGATGTAACTATTTCCGCGTAGAAGTAGTCTTATGGTACTACCAAATAAGGTAACCCAATAGCGACTTAAAGCAATATCCAGTGAATATATTTATAATAATAAAAAGGTCCATTGAAATCAAAATGATGTTAAAATTTTTTAATTTAAAAGAAAATATTAGCACAACCTGAATTTTTTTATGAATCAAATATATAAATATATCCTAGAAAAGGGAGCGTAATTTATTTTTTGTTAAGTAGAGAAATTTATTTATCGAATATATAGCTTCTCTGGTATTCTTATATATATCTACTTATAACATATATGAAAAGGTTTTTTAAAAAAAAGGAAAGAAAGAAAGAAAAGAACATATTTGAAATAGAAAATACTCGGACTGAAAGATTATTGAACCATTATATACCTGGTTGGATGCATGAGGGTGAAAATGTATACATGTTGGAACTTGAAATGACATTCAACAAAATTGTTATCATGATTTAATCAATTACACTTTGATTAATTATAATACAAATATCCAAGGTTCCAGTAATTTATTAATCAATTACAATTTGATTAATCAGAATGTAAAGAATATAAACAATTCAGAGAGTACAAATGAAAATAAAAAAATCCTGAATTACATCTGCGCGGATGTAACTATTTCCACGCAGAAGTAGTCTTCTGGTATTACCAAATAAGGTAACCCAATAGCGACTTAAAGCAATATCCGGTGAATATATTTATAATAATAAAAGATCCATTAAAATCAAAATGATTTTAAAATTTTTTAATTTAAAAGAAAATATTAGCACAACCTGAATTATTTAATGAATCAAATATATAAATATATCCAAGAAAAGGGAATGTAATTTGTTTTTTGTTAAGTAGAGAAATTTATTTATCGAATATATAGCTTCTCTGGAATTCTTATATATATCTACTTATAACATAAATGAAAAGGTTTTTTAAAAAAAAGCAAAGAAAGAAAGAAAACATCATTTTTGAATCAAGAAAATATTCAGACTGGAAGATTATTGAACCATTATATACCTGGTTGGATGCATAAGGGTGAAAATGTATACATGTTGGAACTTGAAATGACATTCAACAAAATTTTTATCATGATTTAATCAATTACACTTTGATTAATTATAATACAAATATCCAAGGTTCCAGTAATTTATTAATCAATTACAATTTGATTAATCAGAATGTAAAGAATATAAACAATTCAGAGAGTACAAATCAAAATAAAAAAATCCTGAATTACATCTGCACGGATGTAACTATTTCCACGCAAAAGTAGTCTTCTGGTATTGCCAAATAAGGTAACCCAATAGCGACTTAAAGCAATATCCGGTGAATATATTTATAATAATAAAAGATCCATTAAAATCAAAATGATTTTAAAATTTTTTAATTTAAAAGAAAATATTAGCACAACCTGAATTATTTAATGAATCAAATATATAAATATATCCTAGAAAAGGGAACGTAATTTGTTTTTTGTTAAGTAGAGAAATTTATTTATCGAATATATAGCTTCTCTGGAATTCTTATATATATCTACTTATAACATAAATGAAAAGGTTTTTAAAAAAAAAGGAAAGAAAGAAAGAAAACAACATATTTGAATCAAGAAAATTCTCGGACTGAAAGATTATTGAACCATTATATACCTGGTTGGATGCATGAGGGTGAAAATGTATACATGTTGGAAATTGAAATGACATTCAACAAAATTGTTATCATGATTTAATCAATTACTCTTTGATTAATTATAATACAAATATCCAAGTTTCCAGTAATTTATTAATCAATTACAATTTGATTAATCAGAATGTAAAGAATATAAACAATTCAGAGAGTACAAATCAAAATAAAAAAATCCTGAACCACATCGGCGCGGATGTAACTATTTCCACGCAGAAGTAGTCTTCTGGTATTACCAAATAAGGTAACCCAATTGCGACTTAAAGCAATATCCGGTGAATATATTTATAATAATAAAAGATCCATTAAAAACAAAATGATTTTAAAATTTTTTAATTTAAAAGAAAATATTAGCACAACCTGAATTATTTAATGAATCAAATATATAAATATATCCTAGAAAAGGAAACGTAATTTGTTTTTTGTTAAGTAGAGAAATTTATTTATCGAGTATATAGCTTCTCTGGAATTCTTATATATATCTACTTATAACATAAATGAAAAGGTTTTTTAAAAAAAGGAAAGAAAGAAAGAAAACAACATATTTGAATCAAGAAAATTCTCGGACTGAAAGATTATTGAACCATTATATACCTGGTTGGATGCATGAGGGTGAAAATGTATACATGTTGGAAATTGAAATGACATTCAAATAAATTGTTATCATGATTTAATCAATTACACTTTGATTAATTATAATACAAATATCCAAGTTTCCAGTAATTTATTAATCAATTACAATTTGATTAATCAGAATGTAAAGAATATAAACAATTCAGAGAGTACAAATCAAAATAAAAAAATCCAGAACCACATCGGCGCGGATGTAACTATTTCCACGCAGAAGTAGTCTTCTGGTACTACATAATAAGGTAACCCAATAGCGACTTAAAGCAATATCCGGTGAATATATTTATAATAATAAAAGATCCATTAAAATCAAAATGATTTTAAAATTTTTTAATTTAAAAGAAAATATTAGCACAACCTGAATTTTTTGATGAATCAAATATATAAATATATCCTAGAAAAGGGAACGTAATTTGTTTTTTGTTAAGTAGAGAAATTTATTTATCGAATATATAGCTTCTCTGGAATTCTTATATATATCTACTTATAAAATAAATGAAAAGGTTTTTTAAAAAAAGGAAAGAAAGAAAGAAAACATCATTTTTGAATCAAGAAAATATACAGATTGGAAGTTTATTGAACCATTATATACCTGGTTGGATGCATTAGGGTGCAAATGTATGCATGTTGGAACTTGAAATGACATTCAACAAAATTGTTATCATGATTTAATCAATTACACTTTGATTAATTATAATTCAAATATCAAAGGTTCCAGAAATTTATTAATCAATTACAATTTGATTAATCAGAATGTAAAGAATACAAACAATTCAGAGAGTACAAATCAAAATAAAATAATCCTGAATTACATCTGCGCGGATGTAACTATTTCCACGCAGAAGTAGTCTTCTGGTATTACCAAATAAGGTAACCCAATAGCGACTTAAAGCAATATCCGGTGAATATATTTATAATAATAAAAGATCCATTAAAATCAAAATGATTTTAAAATTTTTTAATTTAAAAGAAAATATTAGCACAACCTGAATTATTTAATGAATCAAATATATAAATATATCCTAGAAAAGGAAACGTAATTTGTTTTTTGTTAAGTAGAGAAATTTATTTATCGAGTATATAGCTTCTCTGGAATTCTTATATATATCTACTTATAACATAAATGAAAATGTTTTTTAAAAAAAAGGAAAGAAAGAAAGAAAACAACATATTTGAATCAAGAAAATTCTCGGACTGAAAGATTATTGAACCATTATATACCTGGTTGGATGCATGAGGGTGAAAATGTATACATGTTGGAAATTGAAATGACATTCAACAAAATTGTTATCATGATTTAATCAATTACACTTTGATTAATTATAATACAAATATCCAAGGTTCCAGTAATTTATTAATCAATTACAATTTGATTAATCAGAATGTAAAGAATATAAACAATTCAGAGAGTACAAATCAAAATAATAAAATCCTGAATTACATCTACACGGATGTAACTATTTCCACGCAAAAGTAGTCTTCTGGTATTACCAAATAAGGTAACCCAATAGCGACTTAAAGCAATATCCGGTGAAGATATTTATAATAATAAAAGATCCATTGAAATCAAAATGCTTTTAAAATTTTTTAATTTAAAAGAAAATATTAGCACAACCTGAATTATTTAATGAATCAAATATATAAATATGTCCTAGAAAAGGGAACGTAATTTGTTTTTTGTTAAGTAGAGAAATTTATTTATCGAATATATAGCTTCTCTGGTATTCTTTTATATATCTACTTATAACATAAATGAAAAGGTTATTTAAAAAAAAGGAAAGAAAGAAAGAAAACATCATTTTTGAATCAAGAAAATATTCGGACTGGAAGATTATTGAACCATTATATACCTGGTTGGATGCATGAGGGTGAAAATGTATACATGTTGGAACATGAAATGACATTCAACAAATTTTTTATCATGATTTAATCAATTACACTTTGATTAATTATAATACAAATATCTATGATTCGAGTAATTTATTAATCAATTACACTTTGATTAATCAGAACGTAAAGAATATAAACAGTTCAGAGAGTACAAGTCAAAATAAAAAAAATCTTGAACTATATCTGCGCGGATGTAACTATTTCCGCGCAGAAGTAGTCTTCTGGTACTACCAAATAAGGTAACCCAATAGCGACGTAAAGCAATATCCAGTGAATATATTTATAATAATAAAAAGGTCCATTGAAATCAAAATGATGTTTAAATTTTTTAATTTAAAAGAAAATATTAGCACAACCTGAATTATTTTATGAATCAAATATATAAATATATCCTAGAAAAGGGAACGTAATTTGTTTTTTGTTAAGTAGAGAAATTTATTTATCGAATATATAGCTTCTCTAGAATTCTTATATATATCTACTTATAACATAAATGAATAGGTTTTTTAAAAAAAAGTAAAGAAAGAAAGAAAACAACATATTTGAATCAAGAAAATACTCGGACTGAAAGATTATTGAACCATTATATACCTGGTTGGATGCATGAGGGTGAAAATGTATACATGTTGGAACTTGAAATGACATTCAACAAAATTGTTATCATGATTTAATCAATTACACTTTGATTAATTATAATACAAATATCCAAGGTTCCAGTAATTTATTAATCAATTACAATTTGATTAATCAGAACGTAAAGAATATAAACAATTCAGAGAGTACAAATCAAAATAAAAAAATCCTGAATTACATATTCGCGGTTGTAACTATTTCCACGCAGAAGTTGTCTTCTGGTATTACCAAATAAGGTAACCCAATAGCGACTTAAAGCAATATCCGGTGAATATATTTATAATAATAAAAGATCCATTAAAATCAAAATGATTTTAAAATTTTTTAATTTAAAAGAAAATATTAGCACAACCTGAATTATTTAATGAATCAAATATATAAATATATCCAAGAAAAGGGAACGTAATTTGTTTTTTGTTAAGTAGAGAAATTTATTTATCGAATATATAGCTTCTCTGGAATTCTTATATATATCTACTTATAACATAAATGAAAAGGTATTTTAAAAAAAAGGAAAGAAAGAAAGAAAACATCATTTTTGAATCAAGAAAATATTCAGACTGGAAGATTATTGAACCATTATATACCTGGTTGGATGCATAAGGGTGAAAATGTATACATGTTGGAACTTGAAATGACATTCAACAAAATTTTTATCATGATTTAATCAATTACACTTTGATTAATTATAATACAAATATCCAAGGTTCCAGTAATTTATTAATCAATTACAATTTGATTAATCAGAATGTAAAGAATATAAACAATTCAGAGCGTACAAATCAAAATAAAAAAATCCTGAATTACATCTGCACGGATGTAACTATTTCCACGCAAAAGTAGTCTTCTGGTATTACCAAATAAGGTAACCCAATAGCGACTTAAAGCAATATCCGGTGAATATATTTATAATAATAAAAGATCCATTAAAATCAAAATGATTTTAAAATTTTTTAATTTAAAAGAAAATATTAGCACAACCTGAATTATTTAATGAATCAAATATATAAATATATCCTAGAAAAGGGAACGTAATTTGTTTTTTGTTAAGTAGAGAAATTTATTTATCGAATATATAGCTTCTCTGGAATTCTTATATATATCTACTTATAACATAAATGAAAAGGTTTTTAAAAAAAAGGAAAGAAAGAAAGAAAACAACATATTTGAATCAAGAAAATTCTCGGACTGAAAGATTATTGAACCATTATATACCTGGTTGGATGTATGAGGGTGAAAATGTATACATGTTGGAAATTGAAATGACATTCAACAAAATTGTTATCATGATTTAATCAATTACACTTTGATTAATTATAATACAAATATCCAAGTTTCCAGTAATTTATTAATCAATTACAATTTGATTAATCAGAATGTAAAGAATATAAACAATTCAGAGAGTACAAATCAAAATAAAAAAATCCTGAACCACATCGGCGCGGATGTAACTATTTCCACGCAGAAGTAGTCTTTTGGTATTACCAAATAAGGTAACCCAATAGCGACTTAAAGCAATATCCGGTGAATATATTTATAATAATAAAAGATCCATTAAAATCAAAATGATTTTAAAATTTTTTAATTTAAAAGAAAATATTAGCACAACCTGAATTATTTAATGAATCAAATATATAAATATATCCTAGAAAAGGGAACGTAATTTGTTTTTTGTTAAGTAGAGAAATTTATTTATCGAGTATATAGCTTCTCTGGAATTCTTATATATATCTACTTATAACATAAATGAAAAGGTTTTTTAAAAAAAAGGAAAGAAAGAAAGAAAACAACATATTTGAATCAAGAAAATTCTCGGACTGAAAGATTATTGAACCATTATATACCTGGTTGGATGCATGAGGGTGAAAATGTATACATGTTGGAAATTGAAATGACATTCAAATAAATTGTTATCATGATTTAATCAATTACACTTTGATTAATTATAATACAAATATCCAAGTTTCCAGTAATTTATTAATCAATTACAATTTGATTAATCAGAATGTAAAGAATATAAACAATTCAGAGAGTAGAAATCAAAATAAAAAAATCCTGAACCACATCGGCGCGGATGTAACTATTTCCACGCAGAAGTAGTCTTCTGGTATTACCAAATAAGGTAACCCAATAGCGACTTAAAGCAATATCCGGTGAATATATTTATAATAATAAAAGATCCATTAAAATCAAAATGATTTTAAAATTTTTTAATTTAAAAGAAAATATTAGCACAACCTGAATTATTTAATGAATCAAATATATAAATATATCCTAGAAAAGGGAACGTAATTTGTTTTTTTGTTAAGTAGAGAAATTTATTTATCGAGTATATAGCTTCTCTGGAATTCTTATATATATCTACTTATAACATAAATGAAAAGGTTTTTAAAAAAAAAGGAAAGAAAGAAAGAAAACAACATATTTGAATCAAGAAAATTCTCGGACTGAAAGATTATTGAACCATTATATACCTGGTTGGATGCATGAGGGTGAAAATGTATACATGTTGGAAATTGAAATGACATTCAAATAAATTGTTATCATGATTTAATCAATTACACTTTGATTAATTATAATACAAATATCCAAGTTTCCAGTAATTTATTAATCAATTACAATTTGATTAATCAGAATGTAAAGAATATAAACAATTCAGAGAGTACAAATCAAAATAAAAAAATCCTGAACCACATCGGCGCGGATGTAACTATTTCCACGCAGAAGTAGTCTTCTGGTACTACATAATAAGGTAACCCAATAGCGACTTAAAGCAATATCCGGTGAATATATTTATAATAATAAAAGATCCATTAAAATCAAAATGATTTTAAAATTTTTTAATTTAAAAGAAAATATTAGCAGAACCTGAATTATTTGATTAATCAAATATATAAATATATCCTAGAAAAGGGAACGTAATTTGTTTTTTGTTAAGTAGAGAAATTTATTTATCGAATATATAGCTTCTCTGGAATTCTTATATATATCTACTTATAAAATAAATGAAAAGGTTTTTTAAAAAAAGGAAAGAAAGAAAGAAAACATCATTTTTGAATCAAGAAAATATACAGACTGGAAGTTTATTGAACCATTATATACCTGGTTGGATGCATGAGGGTGCAAATGTATGCATGTTGGAACTTGAAATGACATTCAACAAAATTGTTATCATGATTTAATCAATTACACTTTGATTAATTATAATTCAAATATCAAAGGTTCCAGAAATTTATTAATCAATTACAATTTGATTAATCAGAATGTAAAGAATACAAACAATTCAGAGAGTACAAATCAAAATAAAAAAATCCTGAATTACATCTCCGCGGATGTAACTATTTCCATGCAGAAGTAGTCTTCTGGTATTACCAAATAAGGTAACCCAATAGCGACTTAAAAGCAATATCCGGTGAATATATTTATAATAATAAAAGATCCATTAAAATCAAAATGATTTTAAAATTTTTTAATTTAAAAGAAAATATTAGCACAACCTGAATTATTTAATGAATCAAATATATAAATATATCCTAGAAAAGGGAACGTAATTTGTTTTTTGTTAAGTAGAGAAATTTATTTATCGAATATATAGCTTCTCTGGAATTCTTATATATATCTACTTATAACATATAAAAAAAAGGTTTTTTAAAAAAAGGGAAAGAAAGAAAACAACATATTTGAATCAAGAAAATACTCGGACTGAAAGATTATTGAACCATTATATACCTGGTTGGATGCATGAGGGTGAAAATGTATACATGTTGGAACTTGAAATGACATTCAACAAAATTGTTATCATGATTTAATCAATTACACTTTGATTAATTATAATACAAATATCCAAGGTTCCAGTAATTTATTAATCAATTACAATTTGATTAATCAGAATGTAAAGAATATAAACAATTCAGAGAGTACAAATAAAAAAAAAAATCTTGAATTACATCTGCACGGATGTAATTCTTTCCACGCAAAAGTAGTCTTCTGGTATTACCAAATAAGGTAACCCAATAGCGACTTAAAGCAATATCCGGTGAATATATTTATAATAATAAAAGATCCATTAAAATCAAAATGATTTTAAAATTTTTTAATTTAAAAGAAAATATTATCACAACCTGAATTATTTAATGAATCAAATATATAAATATATCCTAGAAAAGGGAACGTAATTTGTTTTTTGTTAAGTAGAGAAATTTATTTATCGAATAAATAGCTTCTCTGGAATTCTTATATATATCTACTTATAACATAAATGAAAATGTTTTTTAAAAAAAAGGAAAGAAAGAAAGAAAACAACATTTTTGAATCAAGAAAATATTCAGACTGGAAGATTATTGAACCATTATATACCTGGTTGGATGCATAAGGGTGAAAATGTATACATGTTGGAACTTGAAATGACATTCAACAAAATTTTTATCATGATTTAATCAATTACACTTTGATTAATTATAATACAAATATCCAAGGTTCCAGTAATTTATTAATCAATTACAATTTGATTAATCAGAATGTAAAGAATATAAACAATTCAGAGAGTACAAATCAAAATAAAAAAATCCTGAATTACATCTGCACGGATGTAACTATTTCCACGCAAAAGTAGTCTTCTGGTATTGCCAAATAAGGTAACCCAATAGCGACTTAAAGCAATATCCGGTGAATATATTTATAATAATAAAAGATCCATTAAAATCAAAATGATTTTAAAATTTTTTAATTTAAAAGAAAATATTATCACAACCTGAATTATTTAATGAATCAAATATATAAATATATCCTAGAAAAGGGAACGTAATTTGTTTTTTGTTAAGTAGAGAAATTTATTTATCGAATATATAGCTTCTCTGGAATTCTTATATATATCTACTTATAACATATAAAAAAAAGGTTTTTTAAAAAAAGGGAAAGAAAGAAAGAAAACAACATATTTGAATCAAGAAAATACTCGGACTGAAAGATTATTGAACCATTATATACCTGGTTGGATGCATGAGGGTGAAAATGTATACATGTTGGAACTTGAAATGACATTCAACAAAATTGTTATCATGATTTAATCAATTACACTTTGATTAATTATAATACAAATATCCAAGGTTCCAGTAATTTATTAATCAATTACAATTTGATTAATCAGAATGTAAAGAATATAAACAATTCAGAGAGTACAAATAAAAAAAAAATCTTGAATTACATCTGCACGGATGTAATTCTTTCCACGCAAAAGTAGTCTTCTGGTATTACCAAATAAGGTAACCCAATAGCGAGTTAAAGCAATATCCGGTGAATATATTTATAATAATAAAAGATCCATTAAAATCAAAATGATTTTAAAATTTTTTAATTTAAAAGAAAATATTATCACAACCTGAATTATTTAATGAATCAAATATATAAATATATCCTAGAAAAGGGAACGTAATTTGTTTTTTGTTAAGTAGAGAAATTTATTTATCGAATATATAGCTTCTCTGGAATTCTTATATATATCTACTTATAACATATAAAAAAAAGGTTTTTTAAAAAAAGGAAAGAAAGAAAGAAAACAACATTTTTGAATCAAGAAAATATTCAGACTGGAAGATTATTGAACCATTATATACCTGGTTGGATGCATAAGGGTGAAAATGTATACATGTTGGAACTTGAAATGACATTCAACAAAATTTTTATCATGATTTAATCAATTACACTTTGATTAATTATAATACAAATATCCAAGGTTCCAGTAATTTATTAATCAATTACAATTTGATTAATCAGAATGTAAAGAATATAAACAATTCAGAGAGTACAAATCAAAATAAAAAAATCCTGAACCACATCGGCGCGGATGTAACTATTTCCACGCAGAAGTAGTCTTCTGGTACTACATAATAAGGTAACCCAATAGCGACTTAAAGCAATATCCGGTGAATATATTTATAATAATAAAAGATCCATTAAAATCAAAATGATTTTAAAATTTTTTAATTTAAAAGAAAATATTAGCAGAACCTGAATTATTTGATTAATCAAATATATAAATATATCCTAGAAAAGGGAACGTAATTTGTTTTTTGTTAAGTAGAGAAATTTATTTATCGAATATATAGCTTCTCTGGAATTCTTATATATATCTACTTATAAAATAAATGAAAAGGTTTTTTAAAAAAAGGAAAGAAAGAAAGAAAACATCATTTTTGAATCAAGAAAATATACAGACTGGAAGTTTATTGAACCATTATATACCTGGTTGGATGCATGAGGGTGCAAATGTATGCATGTTGGAACTTGAAATGACATTCAACAAAATTGTTATCATGATTTAATCAATTACACTTTGATTAATTATAATTCAAATATCAAAGGTTCCAGAAATTTATTAATCAATTACAATTTGATTAATCAGAATGTAAAGAATACAAACAATTCAGAGAGTACAAATCAAAATAAAAAAATCCTGAATTACATCTCCGCGGATGTAACTATTTCCATGCAGAAGTAGTCTTCTGGTATTACCAAATAAGGTAACCCAATAGCGACTTAAAAGCAATATCCGGTGAATATATTTATAATAATAAAAGATCCATTAAAATCAAAATGATTTTAAAATTTTTTAATTTAAAAGAAAATATTAGCACAACCTGAATTATTTAATGAATCAAATATATAAATATATCCTAGAAAAGGGAACGTAATTTGTTTTTTGTTAAGTAGAGAAATTTATTTATCGAATATATAGCTTCTCTGGAATTCTTATATATATCTACTTATAACATATAAAAAAAAGGTTTTTTAAAAAAAGGGAAAGAAAGAAAACAACATATTTGAATCAAGAAAATACTCGGACTGAAAGATTATTGAACCATTATATACCTGGTTGGATGCATGAGGGTGAAAATGTATACATGTTGGAACTTGAAATGACATTCAACAAAATTGTTATCATGATTTAATCAATTACACTTTGATTAATTATAATACAAATATCCAAGGTTCCAGTAATTTATTAATCAATTACAATTTGATTAATCAGAATGTAAAGAATATAAACAATTCAGAGAGTACAAATAAAAAAAAAATCTTGAATTACATCTGCACGGATGTAATTCTTTCCACGCAAAAGTAGTCTTCTGGTATTACCAAATAAGGTAACCCAATAGCGACTTAAAGCAATATCCGGTGAATATATTTATAATAATAAAAGATCCATTAAAATCAAAATGATTTTAAAATTTTTTAATTTAAAAGAAAATATTATCACAACCTGAATTATTTAATGAATCAAATATATAAATATATCCTAGAAAAGGGAACGTAATTTGTTTTTTGTTAAGTAGAGAAATTTATTTATCGAATAAATAGCTTCTCTGGAATTCTTATATATATCTACTTATAACATAAATGAAAATGTTTTTTAAAAAAAAGGAAAGAAAGAAAGAAAACAACATTTTTGAATCAAGAAAATATTCAGACTGGAAGATTATTGAACCATTATATACCTGGTTGGATGCATAAGGGTGAAAATGTATACATGTTGGAACTTGAAATGACATTCAACAAAATTTTTATCATGATTTAATCAATTACACTTTGATTAATTATAATACAAATATCCAAGGTTCCAGTAATTTATTAATCAATTACAATTTGATTAATCAGAATGTAAAGAATATAAACAATTCAGAGAGTACAAATCAAAATAAAAAAATCCTGAATTACATCTGCACGGATGTAACTATTTCCACGCAAAAGTAGTCTTCTGGTATTGCCAAATAAGGTAACCCAATAGCGACTTAAAGCAATATCCGGTGAATATATTTATAATAATAAAAGATCCATTAAAATCAAAATGATTTTAAAATTTTTTAATTTAAAAGAAAATATTATCACAACCTGAATTATTTAATGAATCAAATATATAAATATATCCTAGAAAAGGGAACGTAATTTGTTTTTTGTTAAGTAGAGAAATTTATTTATCGAATATATAGCTTCTCTGGAATTCTTATATATATCTACTTATAACATATAAAAAAAAGGTTTTTTAAAAAAAGGGAAAGAAAGAAAGAAAACAACATATTTGAATCAAGAAAATACTCGGACTGAAAGATTATTGAACCATTATATACCTGGTTGGATGCATGAGGGTGAAAATGTATACATGTTGGAACTTGAAATGACATTCAACAAAATTGTTATCATGATTTAATCAATTACACTTTGATTAATTATAATACAAATATCCAAGGTTCCAGTAATTTATTAATCAATTACAATTTGATTAATCAGAATGTAAAGAATATAAACAATTCAGAGAGTACAAATAAAAAAAAAATCTTGAATTACATCTGCACGGATGTAATTCTTTCCACGCAAAAGTAGTCTTCTGGTATTACCAAATAAGGTAACCCAATAGCGAGTTAAAGCAATATCCGGTGAATATATTTATAATAATAAAAGATCCATTAAAATCAAAATGATTTTAAAATTTTTTAATTTAAAAGAAAATATTATCACAACCTGAATTATTTAATGAATCAAATATATAAATATATCCTAGAAAAGGGAACGTAATTTGTTTTTTGTTAAGTAGAGAAATTTATTTATCGAATATATAGCTTCTCTGGAATTCTTATATATATCTACTTATAACATATAAAAAAAAGGTTTTTTAAAAAAAGGAAAGAAAGAAAGAAAACAACATTTTTGAATCAAGAAAATATTCAGACTGGAAGATTATTGAACCATTATATACCTGGTTGGATGCATAAGGGTGAAAATGTATACATGTTGGAACTTGAAATGACATTCAACAAAATTTTTATCATGATTTAATCAATTACACTTTGATTAATTATAATACAAATATCCAAGGTTCCAGTAATTTATTAATCAATTACAATTTGATTAATCAGAATGTAAAGAATATAAACAATTCAGAGAGTACAAATAAAAAAAAAATCTTGAATTACATCTGCACGGATGTAATTCTTTCCACGCAAAAGTAGTCTTCTGGTATTACCAAATAAGGTAACCCAATAGCGAGTTAAAGCAATATCCGGTGAATATATTTATAATAATAAAAGATCCATTAAAATCAAAATGATTTTAAAATTTTTTAATTTAAAAGAAAATATTATCACAACCTGAATTATTTAATGAATCAAATATATAAATATATCCTAGAAAAGGGAACGTAATTTGTTTTTTGTTAAGTAGAGAAATTTATTTATCGAATATATAGCTTCTCTGGAATTCTTATATATATCTACTTATAACATATAAAAAAAAGGTTTTTTAAAAAAAGGAAAGAAAGAAAGAAAACAACATTTTTGAATCAAGAAAATATTCAGACTGGAAGATTATTGAACCATTATATACCTGGTTGGATGCATAAGGGTGAAAATGTATACATGTTGGAACTTGAAATGACATTCAACAAAATTTTTATCATGATTTAATCAATTACACTTTGATTAATTATAATACAAATATCCAAGGTTCCAGTAATTTATTAATCAATTACAATTTGATTAATCAGAATGTAAAGAATATAAACAATTCAGAGAGTACAAATCAAAATAAAAAAATCCTGAATTACATCTGCACGGATGTAACTATTTCCACGCAAAAGTAGTCTTCTGGTATTGCCAAATAAGGTAACCCAATAGCGACTTAAAGCAATATCCGGTGAATATATTTATAATAATAAAAGATCCATTAAAATCAAAATGATTTTAAAATTTTTTAATTTAAAAGAAAATATTATCACAACCTGAATTATTTAATGAATCAAATATATAAATATATCCTAGAAAAGGGAACGTAATTTGTTTTTTGTTAAGTAGAGAAATTTATTTATCGAATATATAGCTTCTCTGGAATTCTTATATATATCTACTTATAACATATAAAAAAAAGGTTTTTTAAAAAAAGGAAAGAAAGAAAGAAAACAACATTTTTGAATCAAGAAAATATTCAGACTGGAAGATTATTGAACCATTATATACCTGGTTGGATGCATAAGGGTGAAAATGTATACATGTTGGAACTTGAAATGACATTCAACAAAATTTTTATCATGATTTAATCAATTACACTTTGATTAATTATAATACAAATATCCAAGGTTCCAGTAATTTATTAATCAATTACAATTTGATTAATCAGAATGTAAAGAATATAAACAATTCAGAGAGTACAAATAAAAAAAAAATCTTGAATTACATCTGCACGGATGTAATTCTTTCCACGCAAAAGTAGTTTTCTGGTATTACCAAATAAGGTAACCCAATAGCGAGTTAAAGCAATATCCAGTGAATATATTTATAATAATAAAAGATCCATTAAAATCAAAATGATTTTAAAATTTTTTAATTTAAAAGAAAATATTATCACAACCTGAATTATTTAATGAATCAAATATATAAATATATCCTAGAAAAGGGAACGTAATTTGTTTTTTGTTAAGTAGAGAAATTTATTTATCGAATATATAGCTTCTCTGGAATTCTTATATATATCTACTTATAACATATAAAAAAAAGGTTTTTTAAAAAAAGGAAAGAAAGAAAGAAAACAACATTTTTGAATCAAGAAAATATTCAGACTGGAAGATTATTGAACCATTATATACCTGGTTGGATGCATAAGGGTGAAAATGTATACATGTTGGAACTTGAAATGACATTCAACAAAATTTTTATCATGATTTAATCAATTACACTTTGATTAATTATAATACAAATATCCAAGGTTCCAGTAATTTATTAATCAATTACAATTTGATTAATCAGAATGTAAAGAATATAAACAATTCAGAGTGTACAAATCAAAATAAAAAAATCCTGAATTACATCTGCACGGATGTAACTATTTCCACGCAAAAGTAGTCTTCTGGTATTGCCAAATAAGGTAACCCAATAGCGACTTAAAGCAATATCCGGTGAATATATTTATAATAATAAAAGATCCATTAAAATCAAAATGATTTTAAAATTTTTTAATTTAAAAGAAAATATTATCACAACCTGAATTATTTAATGAATCAAATATATAAATATATCCTAGAAAAGGGAACGTAATTTGTTTTTTGTTAAGTAGAGAAATTTATTTATCGAATATATAGCTTCTCTGGAATTCTTATATATATCTACTTATAACATATAAAAAAAAGGTTTTTTAAAAAAAGGGAAAGAAAGAAAGAAAACAACATATTTGAATCAAGAAAATACTCGGACTGAAAGATTATTGAACCATTATATACCTGGTTGGATGCATGAGGGTGAAAATGTATACATGTTTGAACTTGAAATGACATTCAACAAAATTGTTATCATGATTTAATCAATTACACTTTGATTAATTATAATACAAATATCCAAGGTTCCAGTAATTTATTAATCAATTACAATTTGATTAATCAGAATGTAAAGAATATAAACAATTCAGAGAGTACAAATCAAAATAAAAAAATCCTGAATTACATCTGCACGGATGTAACTATTTCCACGCAAAAGTAGTCTTCTGGTATTGCCAAATAAGGTAACCCAATAGCGACTTAAAGCAATATCCGGTGAATATATTTATAATAATAAAAGATCCATTAAAATCAAAATGATTTTAAAATTTTTTAATTTAAAAGAAAATATTAGCAAAACCTGAATTATTTAATGAATCAAATATATAAATATATCCTAGAAAAGGGAACGTAATTTGTTTTTTGTTAAGTAGAGAAATTTATTTATCGAATATATAGCTTCTCTGGAATTCTTATATATATCTACTTATAACATATAAAAAAAAGGTTTTTTAAAAAAAGGGAAAGAAAGAAAGAAAACAACATATTTGAATCAAGAAAATACTCGGACTGAAAGATTATTGAACCATTATATACCAGGTTGGATGCATGAGGGTGAAAATGTATACATG
The DNA here is from genome assembly GCA_037975025.1 of Excoecaria agallocha. NCBI lineage: Eukaryota > Viridiplantae > Streptophyta > Magnoliopsida > Malpighiales > Euphorbiaceae > Excoecaria > Excoecaria agallocha. The sequence goes on along the minus strand of JBBPFJ010000019.1, from coordinate 1,784,524 downwards.
TTGGAACTTGAAATGACATTCAACAAAATTGTTATCATGATTTAATCAATTACACTTTGATTAATTATAATACAAATATCCAAGGTTCCAGTAATTTATTAATCAATTACAATTTGATTAATCAGAATGTAAAGAATATAAACAATTCAGAGAGTACAAATAAAAAAAAAATCTTGAATTACATCTGCACTGATGTAATTCTTTCCACGCAAAAGTAGTCTTCTGGTATTACCAAATAAGGTAACCCAATAGCGAGTTAAAGCAATATCCGGTGAATATATTTATAATAATAAAAGATCCATTAAAATCAAAATGATTTTAAAATTTTTTAATTTAAAAGAAAATATTATCACAACCTGAATTATTTAATGAATCAAATATATAAATATATCCTAGAAAAGGGAACGTAATTTGTTTTTTGTTAAGTAGAGAAATTTATTTATCGAATATATAGCTTCTCTGGAATTCTTATATATATCTACTTATAACATATAAAAAAAAGGTTTTTTAAAAAAAGGAAAGAAAGAAAGAAAACAACATTTTTGAATCAAGAAAATATTCAGACTGGAAGATTATTGAACCATTATATACCTGGTTGGATGCATAAGGGTGAAAATGTATACATGTTGGAACTTGAAATGACATTCAACAAAATGTTTATCATGATTTAATCAATTACACTTTGATTAATTATAATACAAATATCCAAGGTTCCAGTAATTTATTAATCAATTACAATTTGATTAATCAGAATGTAAAGAATATAAACAATTCAGAGAGTACAAATCAAAATAAAAAAATCCTGAATTACATCTGCACGGATGTAACTATTTCCACGCAAAAGTAGTCTTCTGGTATTACCAAATAAGGTAACCCAATAGCGAGTTAAAGCAATATCCGGTGAATATATTTATAATAATAAAAGATCCATTAAAATCAAAATGATTTTAAAATTTTTTAATTTAAAAGAAAATATTATCACAACCTGAATTATTTAATGAATCAAATATATAAATATATCCTAGAAAAGGGAACGTAATTTGTTTTTTGTTAAGTAGAGAAATTTATTTATCGAATATATAGCTTCTCTGGAATTCTTATATATATCTACTTATAACATATAAAAAAATGTTTTTTAAGAAAAGGAAAGAAAGAAAGAAAACAACATTTTTGAATCAAGAAAATACTCGGACTGAAAGATTATTGAACCATTATATACCTGGTTGGATGCATGAGGGTGAAAATGTATACATGTTGGAACTTGAAATGACATTCAACAAAATTGTTATCATGATTTAATCAATTACACTTTGATTAATTATAATACAAATATCCAAGGTTCCAGTAATTTATTAATCAATTACAATTTGATTAATCAGAATGTAAAGAATATAAACAATTCAGAGAGTACAAATAAAAAAAAAATCTTGAATTACATCTGCACGGATGTAATTCTTTCCACGCAAAAGTAGTCTTCTGGTATTACCAAATAAGGTAACCCAATAGCGAGTTAAAGCAATATCCGGTGAATATATTTATAATAATAAAAGATCCATTAAAATCAAAATGATTTTAAAATTTTTTAATTTAAAAGAAAATATTATCACAACCTGAATTATTTAATGAATCAAATATATAAATATATCCTAGAAAAGGGAACGTAATTTGTTTTTTGTTAAGTAGAGAAATTTATTTATCGAATATATAGCTTCTCTGGAATTCTTATATATATCTACTTATAACATATAAAAAAAAAGGTTTTTTAAAAAAAGGGAAAGAAAGAAAGAAAACAACATATTTGAATCAAGAAAATACTCGGACTGAAAGATTATTGAACCATTATATACCTGGTTGGATGCATGAGGGTGAAAATGTATACATGTTGGAACTTGAAATGACATTCAACAAAATTGTTATCATGATTTAATCAATTACACTTTGATTAATTATAATACAAATATCCAAGGTTCCAGTAATTTATTAATCAATTACAATTTGATTAATCAGAATGTAAAGAATATAAACAATTCAGAGAGTACAAATAAAAAAAAATCTTGAATTACATCTGCACGGATGTAATTCTTTCCACGCAAAAGTAGTCTTCTGGTATTACCAAATAAGGTAACCCAATAGCGAGTTAAAGCAATATCCGGTGAATATATTTATAATAATAAAAGATCCATTAAAATCAAAATGATTTTAAAATTTTTTAATTTAAAAGAAAATATTATCACAACCTGAATTATTTAATGAATCAAATATATAAATATATCCTAGAAAAGGGAACGTAATTTGTTTTTTGTTAAGTAGAGAAATTTATTTATCGAATATATAGCTTCTCTGGAATTCTTATATATATCTACTTATAACATATAAAAAAAAGGTTTTTTAAGAAAAGGAAAGAAAGAAAGAAAACAACATTTTTGAATCAAGAAAATATTCAGACTGGAAGATTATTGAACCATTATATACCTGGTTGGATGCATAAGGGTGAAAATGTATACATGTTGGAACTTGAAATGACATTCAACAAAATTTTTATCATGATTTAATCAATTACACTTTGATTAATTATAATACAAATATCCAAGGTTCCAGTAATTTATTAATCAATTACAATTTGATTAATCAGAATGTAAAGAATATAAACAATTCAGAGAGTACAAATCAAAATAAAAAAATCCTGAATTACATCTGCACGGATGTAACTATTTCCACGCAAAAGTAGTCTTCTGGTATTGCCAAATAAGGTAACCCAATAGCGACTTAAAGCAATATCCGGTGAATATATTTATAAAAATAAAAGATCCATTAAAATCAAAATGATTTTAAAATTTTTTAATTTAAAAGAAAATATTAGCAAAACCTGAATTATTTAATGAATCAAATATATAAATATATCCTAGAAAAGGGAACGTAATTTGTTTTTTGTTAAGTAGAGAAATTTATTTATCGAATATATAGCTTCTCTGGAATTCTTATATATATCTACTTATAACATATAAAAAAAAGGTTTTTTAAAAAAAGGGAAAGAAAGAAAGAAAACAACATATTTGAATCAAGAAAATACTCGGACTGAAAGATTATTGAACCATTATATACCAGGTTGGATGCATGAGGGTGAAAATGTATACATGTTGGAACTTGAAATGACATTCAACAAAATTGTTATCATGATTTAATCAATTACACTTTGATTAATTATAATACAAATATCCAAGGTTCCAGTAATTTATTAATCAATTACAATTTGATTAATCAGAATGTAAAGAATATAAACAATTCAGAGAGTACAAATAAAAAAAAAATCTTGAATTACATCTGCACGGATGTAATTCTTTCCACGCAAAAGTAGTCTTCTGGTATTACCAAATAAGGTAACCCAATAGCGAGTTAAAGCAATATCCGGTGAATATATTTATAATAATAAAAGATCCATTAAAATCAAAATGATTTTAAAATTTTTTAATTTAAAAGAAAATATTATCACAACCTGAATTATTTAATGAATCAAATATATAAATATATCCTAGAAAAGGGAACGTAATTTGTTTTTTGTTAAGTAGAGAAATTTATTTATCGAATATATAGCTTCTCTGGAATTCTTATATATATCTACTTATAACATATAAAAAAAAGGTTTTTTAAAAAAAGGAAAGAAAGAAAGAAAACAACATTTTTGAATCAAGAAAATATTCAGACTGGAAGATTATTGAACCATTATATACCTGGTTGGATGCATAAGGGTGAAAATGTATACATGTTGGAACTTGAAATGACATTCAACAAAATTTTTATCATGATTTAATCAATTACACTTTGATTAATTATAATACAAATATCCAAGATTCCAGTAATTTATTAATCAATTACAATTTGATTAATCAGAATGTAAAGAATATAAACAATTCAGAGAGTACAAATCAAAATAAAAAAATCCTGAATTACATCTGCACGGATGTAACTATTTCCACGCAAAAGTAGTCTTCTGGTATTGCCAAATAAGGTAACCCAATAGCGACTTAAAGCAATATCCGGTGAATATATTTATAATAATAAAAGATCCATTAAAATCAAAATGATTTTAAAATTTTTTAATTTAAAAGAAAATATTAGCAAAACCTGAATTATTTAATGAATCAAATATATAAATATATCCTAGAAAAGGGAACGTAATTTGTTTTTTGTTAAGTAGAGAAATTTATTTATCGAATATATAGCTTCTCTGGAATTCTTATATATATCTACTTATAACATATAAAAAAAAGGTTTTTTAAAAAAAGGGAAAGAAAGAAAGAAAACAACATATTTGAATCAAGAAAATACTCGGACTGAAAGATTATTGAACCATTATATACCTGGTTGGATGCATGAGGGTGAAAATGTATACATGTTGGAACTTGAAATGACATTCAACAAAATTGTTATCATGATTTAATCAATTACACTTTGATTAATTATAATACAAATATCCAAGGTTCCAGTAATTTATTAATCAATTACAATTTGATTAATCAGAATGTAAAGAATATAAACAATTCAGAGAGTACAAATAAAAAAAAATCTTGAATTACATCTGCACGGATGTAATTCTTTCCACGCAAAAGTAGTCTTCTGGTATTACCAAATAAGGTAACCCAATAGCGACTTAAAGCAATATCCGGTGAATATATTTATAATAATAAAAGATCCATTAAAATCAAAATGATTTTAAAATTTTTTAATTTAAAAGAAAATATTATCAAAACCTGAATTATTTAATGAATCAAATATATAAATATATCCTAGAAAAGGGAACGTAATTTGTTTTTTGTTAAGTAGAGAAATTTATTTATCGAATATATAGCTTCTCTGGAATTCTTATATATATCTACTTATAACATAAATGAAAATGTTTTTTAAAAAGAGGAAAGAAAGAAAGAAAACAACATTTTTGAATCAAGAAAATATTCAGACTGGAAGATTATTGAACCATTATATACCTGGTTGGATGCATAAGGGTGAAAATGTATACATGTTGGAACTTGAAATGACATTCAACAAAATTTTTATCATGATTTAATCAATTACACTTTGATTAATTATAATACAAATATCCAAGGTTCCAGTAATTTATTAATCAATTACAATTTGATTAATCAGAATGTAAAGAATATAAACAATTCAGAGAGTACAAATCAAAATAAAAAAATCCTGAATTACATCTGCACGGATGTAACTATTTCCACGCAAAAGTAGTCTTCTGGTATTGCCAAATAAGGTAACCCAATAGCGACTTAAAGCAATATCCGGTGAATATATTTATAATAATAAAAGATCCATTAAAATCAAAATGATTTTAAAATTTTTTAATTTAAAAGAAAATATTATCACAACCTGAATTATTTAATGAATCAAATATATAAATATATCCTAGAAAAGGGAACGTAATTTGTTTTTTGTTAAGTAGAGAAATTTATTTATCGAATATATAGCTTCTCTGGAATTCTAATATATATCTACTTATAACATATAAAAAAAAAGGTTTTTTAAAAAAAGGGAAAGAAAGAAAGAAAATAACATATTTGAATCAAGAAAATACTCTGACTGAAAGATTATTGAACCATTATATACCTGGTTGGATGCATAAGGGTGAAAATGTATACATGTTGGAACTTGAAATGACATTCAACAAAATTTTTATCATGATTTAATCAATTACACTTTGATTAATTATAATACAAATATCCAAGGTTCCAGTAATTTATTAATCAATTACAATTTGATTAATCAGAATGTAAAGAATATAAACAATTCAGAGAGTACAAATCAAAATAAAAAAAATCCTGAATTACATCTGCACGGATGTAACTATTTCCACGCAAAAGTTGTCTTCTGGTATTGCCAAATAAGGTAACCCAATAGCGACTTAAAGCAATATCCGGTGAATATATTTATAATAATAAAAGATCCATTAAAATCAAAATGATTTTAAAATTTTTTAATTTAAAAGAAAATATTAGCACAACCTGAATTATTTGATGAATCAAATATATAAATATATCCTAGAAAAGGGAACGTAATTTGTTTTTTGTTAAGTAGAGAAATTTATTTATCGAATATATAGCTTCTCTGGAATTCTTATATATATCTACTTATAACATAAATGAAAATGTTTTTTAAAAAAAAGGAAAGAAAGAAAGAAAACAACATATTTGAATCAAGAAAATTCTCGGACTGAAAGATTATTGAACCATTATATACCTGGTTGGATGCATGAGGGCGAAAATATATACATGTTGGAACTTGAAATGACATTCAACAAAATTGTTATCATGATTTAATCAATTACACTTTGATTAATTATAATACAAATATCCAAGGTTCCAGTAATTTATTAATCAATTACAATTTGATTAATCAGAATGTAAAGAATATAAACAATTCAGAGAGTACAAATCAAAATAATAAAATCCTGAATTACATCTGCACGGATGTAACTATTTCCACGCAAAAGTAGTCTTCTGGTATTACCAAATAAGGTAACCCAATAGCGAGTTAAAGCAATATCCAGTGAAGATATTTGTAATAATAAAAGATCCATTGAAATCAAAATGATGTTCAAATTTTTTAATTTAAAAGAAAATATTAGCACAACCTGAATTATTTTATGAATCAAATATATAAATATATCCTAGAAAAAGGAGCGTAATTTATTTTTTATTAGGTAGAGAAATTTATTTATCGAATATATAGCTTCTCTGGTATTCTTATATATATCTACTTATAACATAAATGAAAAGGTTTTTTTTAAAAAAAAAAGAAAAGAAAGAAAACATCATTTTTGAATCAAGAAAATACTCAGACTGTAAGATTATTGAACCATTATATACCTGGTTGGATGCATGAGGGTGAAAATCTATACATGTTGGAACTTGAAATGACATTCAATAAAATTGTAATCATGATCTAATCAAATACATTTTGATTAATTATAATACAAATATCAAAGATTCGAGTAATCTATTAATGAATTACACTTTGATTAATCAGAATGTAAAGAATATAAATAGTTCAGAGAGTAAAAATCAAAATAAAAAAAATCCTGAACTATATCTGCACGGATGTAACTATTTCTGCGCTGAAGTAGTCTTCTGGTACTACAAAACAAGGTAACCCAATAGCGAGTTAAAGCAATATCCAGTGAATATATTAATAATAATAAAAAGGTCCATTGAAATCAAAATTATGTTAAAATTTTTTAATTTAAAAGAAAATATTAGCACAACCTGAATTATTTAATGAATCAAATATATAAATATATCCAAGAAAAGGGAATGTAATTTGTTTTTTGTTAAGTAGAGAAATTTATTTATCGAATATATAGCTTCTCTGGAATTCTTATATATATCTACTTATAACATAAATGAAAAGGTTTTTTAAAAAAAAGGAAAGAAAGAAAGAAAACATCATTTTTGAATCAAGAAAATATTCAGACTGGAAGATTATTGAACCATTATATACCTGGTTGGATGCATAAGGGTGAAAATGTATACATGTTGGAACTTGAAATGACATTCAACAAAATTTTTATCATGATTTAATCAATTACACTTTGATTAATTATAATACAAATATCCAAGGTTCCAGTAATTTATTAATCAATTACAATTTGATTAATCAGAATGTAAAGAATATAAACAATTCAGAGAGTACAAATCAAAATAAAAAAATCCTGAATTACATCTGCACGGATGTAACTATTTCCACGCAAAAGTAGTCTTCTGGTATTGCCAAATAAGGTAACCCAATAGCGACTTAAAGCAATATCCGGTGAATATATTTATAATAATAAAAGATCCATTAAAATCAAAATGATTTTAAAATTTTTTAATTTAAAAGAAAATATTAGCACAACCTGAATTATTTGATGAATCAAATATATAAATATATCCTAGAAAAGGGAACGTAATTTGTTTTTTGTTAAGTAGAGAAATTTATTTATCGAATATATAGCTTCTCTGGAATTCTTATATATATCTACTTATAACATAAATGAAAATGTTTTAAAAAAAAAGGAAAGAAAGAAAGAAAACAACATATTTGAATCAAGAAAATTCTCGGACTGAAAGATTATTGAACCATTATATACCTGGTTGGATGCATGAGGGCGAAAATGTATACATGTTGGAACTTGAAATGACATTCAACAAAATTGTTATCATGATTTAATCAATTACACTTTGATTAATTATAATACAAATATCCAAGGTTCCAGTAATTTATTAATCAATTACAATTTGATTAATCAGAATGTAAAGAATATAAACAATTCAGAGAGTACAAATCAAAATAATAAAATCCTGAATTACATCTACACGGATGTAACTATTTCCACGCAAAAGTAGTCTTCTGGTATTACCAAATAAGGTAACCCAATAGCGAGTTAAAGCAATATCCAGTGAAGATATTTATAATAATAAAAGATCCATTGAAATCAAAATGATGTTCAAATTTTTTAATTTAAAAGAAAATATTAGCACAACCTGAATTATTTTATGAATCAAATATATAAATATATCCTAGAAAAAGGAGCGTAATTTATTTTTTATTAGGTAGAGAAATTTATTTATCGAATATATAGCTTCTCTGGTATTCTTATATATATCAACTTATAACATAAATGAAAAGGTTTTTTTTAAAAAAAAAAAGAAAAGAAAGAAAACATCATTTTTGAATCAAGAAAATACTCAGACTGTAAGATTATTGAACCATTATATACCTGGTTGGATGCATGAGGGTGAAAATCTATACATGTTGGAACTTGAAATGACATTCAATAAAATTGTAATCATGATCTAATCAAATACATTTTGATTAATTATAATACAAATATCAAAGATTCGAGTAATCTATTAATGAATTACACTTTGATTAATCAGAATGTAAAGAATATAAATAGTTCAGAGAGTAAAAATCAAAATAAAAAAAATCCTGAACTATATCTGCACGGATGTAACTATTTCCGCGCTGAAGTAGTCTTCTGGTACTACAAAACAAGGTAACCCAATAGCGAGTTAAAGCAATATCCAGTGAATACATTAATAATAATAAAAAGGTCCATTGAAATCAAAATGATGTTAAAATTTTTTAATTTAAAAGAAAATATTAGCACAACCTGAATTATTTAATGAATCAAATATATAAATATATTTAAGAAAAGGGAATGTAATTTGTTTTTTGTTAAGTAGAGAAATTTATTTATCGAATATATAGCTTCTCTGGAATTCTTATATATATCTACTTATAACATAAATGAAAAGGTTTTTTAAAAAAAAGGAAAGAAAGAAAGAAAACATCATTTTTGAATCAAGAAAATATTCAGACTGGAAGATTATTGAACCATTATATACCTGGTTGGATGCATAAGGGTGAAAATGTATACATGTTAGAAATTGAAATGACATTCAACAAAATTGTTATCATGATTTAATCAATTGCACTTTGATTAATTATAATAAAAATATCCAAGATTCGAGTAATTTATTAATCAATTACACTTTGATTAATCAGAATGTAAAGAATATAAACAGTTCAGACAGTAAAAATCAAAATAAAAAAAATCCTGAACTACATCTGCACGGATGTAACTATTTCCGCGCAGAAGTAGTCTTCTGATACTACCAAATAAGGTAACCAAATAGCGAGTTAAAGCAATATCCGGTGAATATATTTTAAATAATAAAAGATCCATTGAAATCAAAATAATGTTCAAATTTTTTAATTTAAAAGAAAATATTAGCACAACCTGAATTATTTTATGAATCAAATATATAAATATATCCTAGAAATGGGAACGTAATTTATTTTTTGTTAAGTAGAGAAATTTATTTATCGAATATTTAGCTTCTCTGGTATTCTTATATATATCTACTTATAACATAAATGAAAAGGTTTTTTTAAAAAAAGGAAAGAAAGAAAGAAAACAACATTTTTGAATCAAGAAAATACTCGGACTGGAAGATTATTGAACCATTATATACCTAGTCGGATGCATGAGGGTGAATATGTAAACATGTTGGAACTTGAAATGACATTCAACAAAATTGTAATCATGATTTAATCAATTACACTTTGATTAATTATAATACAAATATCCAAGATTCGAGTAATCTATTAATCAATTACACTTTGATTAATTAGAATGTAAAGAATATAAACAGTTCAAAGAGTTAAAATCAAAATAAAAAAAATCCTGAACTATATCTGCGTGGATGTAACTATTTCGGCGCAAAAGTAGTCTTCTGGTACTACAAAACAAGGTAACCCAATAACGAGTTAAAGTAATATCCAGTGAATATATTTATAATAATAAAAGGTCCATTGAAATCAAAATGATGTTAAAATTTTTTAATTTAAAAGAAAATATTAGCACAACCTGAATTATTTTATGAATCAAATATATAAATATATCCTAGAAAAGGGAACGTAATTTGTTTTTTGTTAAGTAGAGAAATTTATTTATCGAATATTTAGCTTCTCTGGAATTCTTATATATATCTACTTATAACATAAATGAAAAGGTTTTTTAAAAAAAAGGAAAGAAAGAAAGAAAACAACATATTTGAATCAAGAAAATACTCGGACTGAAAGATTATTGAACCATTATATACCTGGTTGGATGCATGAGGGTGAAAATGTGTACATGTTGGAACTTGAAATGACATTCAACAAAATTGTTATCATGATTTAATCAATTACACTTTGATTAATTATAATACAAATATCCAAGGTTCGAGTAATTTATTAATCAATTACACTTTGATTTATCAGAATGTAAAGAATATAAATAGTTCAGAGAGTACAAATCAAAATAAAAAAAATCCAGAACTACATCTGCGCAGATGTAACTAGTTCTGCGCAGAAGTAGTCTTCTGGTAATACCAAATAAGGTAACCCAAATAGCGAGTTAAAGCAATATCCGGTGAATATATTTTAAATAATAAAAGATCCATTGAAATCAAAATAATGTTCAAATTTTTTAATTTAAAAGAAAATATTAGCACAACCTGAATTATTTTATGAATCAAATATATAAATATATCCTAGAAATGGGAACGTAATTTATTTTTTGTTAAGTAGAGAAATTTATTTATCGAATATTTAGCTTCTCTGGTATTCTTATATATATCTACTTATAACATAAATGAAAAGGTTTTTTTAAAAAAAGGAAAGAAAGAAAGAAAACAACATATTTGAATCAAGAAAATACTCGGACTGAAAGATTATTGAACCATTATATACCTGGTTGGATGCATGAGGGTGAAAATAAGGTAACCCAATAGCGAGTTAAAGCAATATCCGGTGAATATTTTTATAATAATAAATGATCCATTGAAAGCAAAATGATGTTCAAATTTTTTAATTTCAAAGAAAATATTAGCACAACCTGAATTATTTTATGAATCAAATATATAAATATATCCTAGAATACGGAACGTAATTTTTTTTTTAAGTAGAGAAATTTATTTATTGAATATATAGCTTCTCTGGTATTCTTATATATATCTACTTATAACATAAATGAAAATGTTTTTATCATTTTTGAATCAAGAAAATACTCAGACTGGAAGATTATTAATCAATTACACTTTGATTAAACAGAATGTAAAGAATATAAACAGTTCAGAGAGTAAAAATCAAAATAAAAAAAATCCTGAACTACATCTGCGCAGATGTAACTATTTCTGCGCAGCAGTAGTCTTCTGGGACTACCAAATAAGGTAACCCAATAGCGAGTTAAAGCAATATCCGGTGAATATTTTTATAATAATAAAAGATCCATTGAAATCAAAATGATTTTCAAATTTTTTAATTTAAAGAAAATATTAGCAGAACCTGAATAATTTTATGAATCAAATATATAAATATATCCTAGAGAAGGGAACGTAATTTGTTTTTTTGTTAAGTAGAGAAATTTATTTATCGAATATATAGCTTCTCTGGTATTCTTATATATATCTACTTATAACATAAATGAAAAGGATTTTTTAAAAAAAAGGAAAGAAAGAAAGAAAACATCATTTTTGAATCAAGAAATTACTCGGACTGGAAGACTATTGAACCATTATATACCTCGTTGGATGCATGAGGGTTAAAATGTATACATGTTGGAACTTGAAATGACATTCAATAAAATTGTTATCATGATTTAATCAATTACACTTTGATTAATTATAATACAAATATCCAAGATTCGAGTAATTTATTAATCAATTAAACTTTGATTGATCAGAATGTAAAGAATATAAACAGTTTAGAGAGTAAAAATCAAAATAAAAAAAATCCTGAACTACATCTGCGCGGATGTAACTATTTCTGAGCAGAAGTAGTCTTCTGGTACTAACAATTAAGGTAACCCAATAGCGAGTTAAAGCAATATCCTGTGAATATATTTATAATAATAAACAATCCATTGAAATCAAAATGATGTTCAAAGTTTTTAATTTAAAAGAAAATATTAGCACAACCTGAATTATTTTATGAATCAAATATATAAATATATCCTAGAAAACGAAACGTAATTTGTTTTTTTTAAGTAGAGAAATTTATTTATTGAATATGTAGCTTCTCTGGTATTCTTATATATATCTACATATAACATAAATTAAAAGGTTTTTATCATTCTGGAATCAAGAAAATACTCAGACTGGAAGATTATTAATCAATTACACTTTGATTAAACAGAATGTAAAGAATATAAAAAGTTCAGAGAGTAAAAATAAAAATAAAAAAAATCCTGAACTACATGTGCGCCGATATAACTATTTCTGCGCAGAAGTAGTCTTCTGGGACTACCAAATAAGGTAACCCAATAGCGAGTTAAAGCAATATCCGGTGAATATTTTTATAATAATAAATGATCCATTGAAATCAAAATGATGTTCAAATTTTTTAATTTCAAAGAAAATATTAGCACAACCTGAATTATTTCACGAATCAAATATATAAATATATCCTAGAATACGGAACGTAATTTTTTTTAAGTAGAGAAATTTATTTATTGAATATATAGCTTCTCTTTTATTCTTATATATATCTACTTATAACATAAATGAAAATGTTTTTATCATTTTCGAATCAAGAAAATACTCAGACTGGAAGATTATTAATCAATTACACTTTGATTAAACAGAATGTAAAGAATATAAACAGTTCAGAGAGTAAAAAACAAAATAAAAAAAATCCTGAACTACATCTGCGCAGATGTAACTATTTCTGCGCAGAAGTAGTCTTCTGGGACTACCAAATAAGGTAACCCAATAGCGAGTTAAAGCAATATCCGGTGAATATTTTTATAATAATAAAAGATCCATTGAAATCAAAATGATGTTCAAATTTTTTAATTTAAAGAAAATATTAGCAGAACCTGAATAATTTTATTAATCAAATATATAAATATATCCTAGAGAAGGGAACGTAATTTGTTTTTTTGTTAAGTAGAGAAATTTATTTATCGAATATATAGTTTCTCTGGTATTCTTATATATATCTACTTATAACATAAATGAAAAGGATTTTTTAAAAAAAAAGGAAAGAAAGAAAGAAAACATCATTTTTGAATCAAGAAATTACTCGGACTGGAAGATTATTGAACCATTATATACCTCGTTGGATGCATGAGGGTTAAAATGTATACATGTTGGAACTTGAAATGACATTCAATAAAATTGTTATCATGATTTAATCAATAACACTTTTATTAATTATAATACAAATATCCAAGATTCTAGTAATTTATTAATCAATTACACTTTGATTGATCAGAATGTAAAGAATATAAACAGTTTAGAGAGTAAAAATCAAAATAAAAAAAAATCCTGAACTACATCTGCGCGGATGTAACTATTTCTGCGCAGAAGTAGTCTTCTAGTACTAACAATTAAGGTAACCCAATAGCGAGTTAAAGCAATATCCTGTGAATATATTTATAATAATAAACAATCCATTGAAATCAAAATGGTGTTCAAAGTTTTTAATTTAAAAGAAAATATTAGCACAACCTGAATTATTTTATGAATCAAATATATAAATATATCCTAGAAAACGGAACGTAATTTGTTTTTTTTAAGTAGAGAAATTTATTTATTGAATATGTAGCTTCTCTGGTATTCTTATATATATCTACTTATAACATAAATTAAAAGGTTTTTATCATTCTTGAATCAAGAAAATACTCAGACTGGAAGATTATTAATCAATTACACTTTGATTAAATAGAATGTAAAGAATATAAACAGTTGAGAGAGAAAAATAAAAATAAAAAAAATCCTGAACTACATGTGCGCCGATATAACTATTTCTGCGTAGAAGTAGTCTTCTGGGACTACCAAATAAGGTAACCCAATAGCGAGTTAAAGCAATATCCGGTGAATATTTTTATAATAATAAATGATCCATTGAAATCAAAATGATGTTCAAATTTTTTAATTTCAAAGAAAATATTAGCACAACCTGAATTATTTTATGAATCAAATATATAAATATATCCTAGAAAACGGAACGTAATTTGTTTTTTTTAAGTAGAGAAATTTATTTATTGAATATGTAGCTTCTCTGGAATTCTTATATATATCTACTTATAACATAAATGAAAAGCTTTTTATCATTCTTGAATCAAGAAAATACTCATACTGGAAGATTATTAATCAATTACACTTTGATTAAACAGAATGTAAAGAATATAAACAGTTCAGAGAGTAAAAATAAAAATAAAAAAATTCCTGAACTACATGTGCGCCGATATAACTATTTCTGCGCAGAAGTAGTCTTCTGGGACTATCAAATAAGGTAACCCAATAGCGAGTTAAAGCAATATCCGGTGAATATTTTTATAATAATAAATGATCCATTGAAATCAAAATGATGTTCAAATTTTTTAATTTCAAAGAAAATATTAGCACAACCTGAATTATTTTATGAATCAAATATATAAATATATCCTAGAATACGGAACGTAATTTTTTTTTAAGTAGAGAAATTTTTTTATTGAATATATAGCTTCTCTGGTAGTCTTATATATATCCACTTATAACATAAATGAAATGGTTTTTATCTTTTTTTAATCAAGAAAATACTCCGACTGGAAGATTATTAATCAATTACACTTCGATTAAACAGAATGTAAAGAATATAAACAGTTCAGAGAGTAAAAATCAAAATAAAAAAAATCCTGAACTACATGTGCGCCGATATAACTATTTCTGCGCAGAAGTAGTCTTCTGGGACTACCAAATAAGGTAACCCAATAGCGAGTTAAAGCAATATCCGGTAAATATTTTTATAATAATAAATGATCCATTGAAATCAAAATGATGTTCAAATTTTTTAATTTAAAAGAAAATATTAGCACAACCTGAATTATTTTATGAATCAAATATATAAATATATCCTAGAAAACGGAACGTAATTTGTTTTTTTTAAGTAGAAAAATTTATTTATTGAATATGTAGCTTCTCTGGTATTCTTATATATATCTACTTATAACATAAATGAAAAGGTTTTTATCATTCTTGAATCAAGAAAATACTCGGACTGGAAGATTATTAATCAATTACACTTTGATTAAACAGAATGAAAAGAATATAAACAGTTCAGAGAGTAAAAATAAAAATAAAAAAATCTTGAACTACATGTGCGCCGATATAACTATTTCTGCGCAGAAGTAGTCTTCTGGGACTACCAAATAAGGTAACCCAATAGCGAGTTAAAGCAATATCCGGTGAATATTTTTATAATAATAAATGATCCATTGAAATCAAAATGATGTTCAAATTTTTTAATTTCAAAGAAAATATTAGCACAACCTGAATTATTTTATGAATCAAATATATAAATATATCCTAGAAAAGGGAACGTAATTTGTTTTTTTGTTAAGTAGAGAAATTTATTTATCGAATATATAGCTTCTCTGGTATTCTTATATATATCTACTTATAACATAAATGAAAAGGATTTTTTAAAAAAAAGGAAAGAAAGAAAGAAAACATCATTTTTGAATCAAGAAATTACTCGGACTGGAAGATTATTGAACCATTATATACCTCGTTGGATGCATGAGGGTTAAAATGTATACATGTTGGAACTTGAAATGACATTCAATAAAATTGTTATCATGATTTAATCAATTACACTTTGATTAATTATAATACAAATATCCAATATTCGAGTAATTTATTAATCAATTACACTTTGATTGATCAGAATGTAAAGAATATAAACAGTTTAGAGAGTAAAAATAAAAATAAAAAAATCCTGAACTACATCTGCGCGGATGTAACTATTTCTGCGCAGAAGTAGTCTTCTGGTACTACCAAATAAGGTAACCCAATAGCGAGTTAAAGCAATATCCTGTGAATATATTTATAATAATAAACAATCCATTGAAATCAAAATGATGTTCAAAGTTTTTAATTTCAAAGAAAATATTAGCACAACCTGAATTATTTTATGAATCAAATATATAAATATATCCTAGAAAACGGAACGTAATTTGTTTTTTTTAAGTAGAGAAATTTATTTATTGAATATTTAGCTTCTCTGGTATTCTTATATATATCTACTTATAACATAAATTAAAAGGTTTTTATCATTCTTGAATCAAGAAAATACTCAGACTGGAAGATTATTAATCAATTACACTTTGATTAAACAGAATGTAAAGAATATAAACAGTTCAGAGAGTAAAAATAAAAATAAAAAAATTCCTGAACTACATGTGCGCCGATATAACTATTTCTGCGCAGAAGTAGTCTTCTGGGACTATCAAATAAGGTAACCCAATAGCGAGTTAAAGCAATATCCGGTGAATATTTTTATAATAATAAATGATCCATTGAAATCAAAATGATGTTCAAATTTTTTAATTTCAAAGAAAATATTAGCACAACCTGAATTATTTTATGAATCAAATATATAAATATATCCTAGAATACGGAACGTAATTTTTTTTTAAGTAGAGAAATTTTTTTATTGAATATATAGCTTCTCTGGTAGTCTTATATATATCCACTTATAACATAAATGAAATGGTTTTTATCTTTTTTTAATCAAGAAAATACTCCGACTGGAAGATTATTAATCAATTACACTTCGATTAAACAGAATGTAAAGAATATAAACAGTTCAGAGAGTAAAAATCAAAATAAAAAAAATCCTGAACTACATGTGCGCCGATATAACTATTTCTGCGCAGAAGTAGTCTTCTGGGACTACCAAATAAGGTAACCCAATAGCGAGTTAAAGCAATATCCGGTGAATATTTTTATAATAATAAATGATCCATTGAAATCAAAATGATGTTCAAATTTTTTAATTTCAAAGAAAATATTAGCACAACCTGAATTATTTTATGAATCAAATATATAAATATATCCTAGAAAAGGGAACGTAATTTGTTTTTTTGTTAAGTAGAGAAATTTATTTATCGAATATATAGCTTCTCTGGTATTCTTATATATATCTACTTATAACATAAATGAAAAGGATTTTTTAAAAAAAAGGAAAGAAAGAAAGAAAACATCATTTTTGAATCAAGAAATTACTCGGACTGGAAGATTATTGAACCATTATATACCTCGTTGGATGCATGAGGGTTAAAATGTATACATGTTGGAACTTGAAATGACATTCAATAAAATTGTTATCATGATTTAATCAATTACACTTTGATTAATTATAATACAAATATCCAATATTCGAGTAATTTATTAATCAATTACACTTTGATTGATCAGAATGTAAAGAATATAAACAGTTTAGAGAGTAAAAATAAAAATAAAAAAATCCTGAACTACATCTGCGCGGATGTAACTATTTCTGCGCAGAAGTAGTCTTCTGGTACTACCAAATAAGGTAACCCAATAGCGAGTTAAAGCAATATCCTGTGAATATATTTATAATAATAAACAATCCATTGAAATCAAAATGATGTTCAAAGTTTTTAATTTCAAAGAAAATATTAGCACAACCTGAATTATTTTATGAATCAAATATATAAATATATCCTAGAAAACGGAACGTAATTTGTTTTTTTTAAGTAGAGAAATTTATTTATTGAATATTTAGCTTCTCTGGTATTCTTATATATATCTACTTATAACATAAATTAAAAGGTTTTTATCATTCTTGAATCAAGAAAATACTCAGACTGGAAGATTATTAATCAATTACACTTTGATTAAACAGAATGTAAAGAATATAAACAGTTCAGAGAGTAAAAATAAAAATAAAAAAATTCCTGAACTACATGTGCGCCGATATAACTATTTCTGCGCAGAAGTAGTCTTCTGGGACTATCAAATAAGGTAACCCAATAGCGAGTTAAAGCAATATCCGGTGAATATTTTTATAATAATAAATGATCCATTGAAATCAAAATGATGTTCAAATTTTTTAATTTCAAAGAAAATATTAGCACAACCTGAATTATTTTATGAATCAAATATATAAATATATCCTAGAATACGGAACGTAATTTTTTTTTAAGTAGAGAAATTTTTTTATTGAATATATAGCTTCTCTGGTAGTCTTATATATATCCACTTATAACATAAATGAAATGGTTTTTATCTTTTTTTAATCAAGAAAATACTCCGACTGGAAGATTATTAATCAATTACACTTCGATTAAACAGAATGTAAAGAATATAAACAGTTCAGAGAGTAAAAATCAAAATAAAAAAAATCCTGAACTACATGTGCGCCGATATAACTATTTCTGCGCAGAAGTAGTCTTCTGGGACTACCAAATAAGGTAACCCAATAGCGAGTTAAAGCAATATCCGGTGAATATTTTTATAATAATAAATGATCCATTGAAATCAAAATGATGTTCAAATTTTTTAATTTCAAAGAAAATATTAGCACAACCTGAATTATTTTATGAATCAAATATATAAATATATCCTAGAAAAGGGAACGTAATTTGTTTTTTTGTTAAGTAGAGAAATTTATTTATCGAATATATAGCTTCTCTGGTATTCTTATATATATCTACTTATAACATAAATGAAAAGGATTTTTTAAAAAAAAGGAAAGAAAGAAAGAAAACATCATTTTTGAATCAAGAAATTACTCGGACTGGAAGATTATTGAACCATTATATACCTCGTTGGATGCATGAGGGTTAAAATGTATACATGTTGGAACTTGAAATGACATTCAATAAAATTGTTATCATGATTTAATCAATTACACTTTGATTAATTATAATACAAATATCCAATATTCGAGTAATTTATTAATCAATTACACTTTGATTGATCAGAATGTAAAGAATATAAACAGTTTAGAGAGTAAAAATAAAAATAAAAAAATCCTGAACTACATCTGCGCGGATGTAACTATTTCTGCGCAGAAGTAGTCTTCTGGTACTACCAAATAAGGTAACCCAATAGCGAGTTAAAGCAATATCCTGTGAATATATTTATAATAATAAACAATCCATTGAAATCAAAATGATGTTCAAAGTTTTTAATTTCAAAGAAAATATTAGCACAACCTGAATTATTTTATGAATCAAATATATAAATATATCCTAGAAAACGGAACGTAATTTGTTTTTTTTAAGTAGAGAAATTTATTTATTGAATATTTAGCTTCTCTGGTATTCTTATATATATCTACTTATAACATAAATTAAAAGGTTTTTATCATTCTTGAATCAAGAAAATACTCAGACTGGAAGATTATTAATCAATTACACTTTGATTAAACAGAATGTAAAGAATATAAACAGTTCAGAGAGTAAAAATAAAAATAAAAAAATTCCTGAACTACATGTGCGCCGATATAACTATTTCTGCGCAGAAGTAGTCTTCTGGGACTATCAAATAAGGTAACCCAATAGCGAGTTAAAGCAATATCCGGTGAATATTTTTATAATAATAAATGATCCATTGAAATCAAAATGATGTTCAAATTTTTTAATTTCAAAGAAAATATTAGCACAACCTGAATTATTTTATGAATCAAATATATAAATATATCCTAGAATACGGAACGTAATTTTTTTTTAAGTAGAGAAATTTTTTTATTGAATATATAGCTTCTCTGGTAGTCTTATATATATCCACTTATAACATAAATGAAATGGTTTTTATCTTTTTTTAATCAAGAAAATACTCCGACTGGAAGATTATTAATCAATTACACTTCGATTAAACAGAATGTAAAGAATATAAACAGTTCAGAGAGTAAAAATCAAAATAAAAAAAATCCTGAACTACATGTGCGCCGATATAACTATTTCTGCGCAGAAGTAGTCTTCTGGGACTACCAAATAAGGTAACCCAATAGCGAGTTAAAGCAATATCCGGTAAATATTTTTATAATAATAAATGATCCATTGAAATCAAAATGATGTTCAAATTTTTTAATTTAAAAGAAAATATTAGCACAACCTGAATTATTTTATGAATCAAATATATAAATATATCCTAGAAAACGGAACGTAATTTGTTTTTTTTAAGTAGAAAAATTTATTTATTGAATATGTAGCTTCTCTGGTATTCTTATATATATCTACTTATAACATAAATGAAAAGGTTTTTATCATTCTTGAATCAAGAAAATACTCAGACTGGAAGATTATTAATCAATTACACTTTGATTAAACAGAATGTAAAGAATATAAACAGTTCAGAGAGTAAAAATAAAAATAAAAAAAATCTTGAACTACATGTGCGCCGATATAACTATTTCTGCGCAGAAGTAGTCTTCTGGGACTACCAAATAAGGTAACCCAATAGCGAGTTAAAGCAATATCCGGTGAATATTTTTATAATAATAAATGATCCATTGAAATCAAAATGATGTTCAAATTTTTTAATTTCAAAGAAAATATTAGCACAACCTGAATTATTTTATGAATCAAATATATAAATATATCCTAGAAAAGGGAACGTAATTTGTTTTTTTGTTAAGTAGAGAAATTTATTTATCGAATATATAGCTTCTCTGGTATTCTTATATATATCTACTTATAACATAAATGAAAAGGATTTTTTAAAAAAAAAGGAAAGAAAGAAAGAAAACATCATTTTTGAATCAAGAAATTACTCGGACTCGAAGATTATTGAACCATTATATACCTCGTTGGATGCATGAGGGTTAAAATGTATACATGTTGGAACTTGAAATGACATTCAATAAAATTGTTATCATGATTTAATCAATTACACTTTGATTAATTATAATACAAATATCCAATATTCGAGTAATTTATTAATCAATTACACTTTGATTGATCAGAATGTAAAGAATATAAACAGTTTAGAGAGTAAAAATAAAAATAAAAAAATCCTGAACTACATCTGCGCGGATGTAACTATTTCTGCGCAGAAGTAGTCTTCTGGTACTACCAAATAAGGTAACCCAATAGCGAGTTAAAGCAATATCCTGTGAATATATTTATAATAATAAACAATCCATTGAAATCAAAATGATGTTCAAAGTTTTTAATTTCAAAGAAAATATTAGCACAACCTGAATTATTTTATGAATCAAATATATAAATATATCCTAGAAAACGGAACGTAATTTGTTTTTTTTAAGTAGAGAAATTTATTTATTGAATATTTAGCTTCTCTGGTATTCTTATATATATCTACTTATAACATAAATTAAAAGGTTTTTATCATTCTTGAATCAAGAAAATACTCAGACTGGAAGATTATTAATCAATTACACTTTGATTAAACAGAATGTAAAGAATATAAACAGTTCAGAGAGTAAAAATCAAAATAAAAAAAATCCTGAACTACATGTGCACCGATATAACTATTTCTGCGCAGAAGTAGTCTTCTGGGACTACCAAATAAGGTAACCCAATAGCGAGTTAAAGCAATATCCGGTGAATATTTTTATAATAATAAATGATCCATTGAAATCAAAATGATGTTCAAATTTTTTAATTTCAAAGAAAATATTAGCACAACCTGAATTATTTTATGAATCAAATATATAAATATATCCTAGAAAACGGAACGTAATTTGTTTTTTTTAAGTAGAGAAATTTATTTATGGAATATGTAGCTTCTCTGGTATTCTTATATATATCTACTTATAACATAAATGAAAAGGTTTTTTTTAAAAAAAAAGGAAAGAAAGAAAATATCATCTTTGAATCAAGAAAATACTCGAACTAGAAGATTATTAAACCATTATATACCTTGTTGGATGCATGAGGGTGAAAATGTATACATGTTGGAACTTGAAATGACATTCAATAAAATTGTTATCATGATTTAATCAATTACACTTTGATTAATTATAATACAAATATCCAATATTCGAGTAATTTATTAATCAATTACACTTTGATTGATCAGAATGTAAAGAATATAAACAGTTTAGAGAGTAAAAATCAAAATAAAAAAAATCCTGAACTACATCTGCACGGATGTAATTATTTCTGCGCAGAAGTAGTCTTCTAGTACTAACAATTAAGGTAACCCAATAGCGAGTTAAAGCAATATCCTGTGAATATATTTATAATAATAAACAATCCATTGAAATCAAAATGATGTTCAAAGTTTTTAATTTAAAAGAAAATATTAGCACAACCTGAATTATTTTATGAATCAAATATATAAATATATCCTAGAAAACGAAACGTAATTTGTTTTTTTTAAGTAGAGAAATTTATTTATTGAATATGTAGCTTCTCTGGTATTCTTATATATATCTACATATAACATAAATTAAAAGGTTTTTATCATTCTGGAATCAAGAAAATACTCAGACTGGAAGATTATTAATCAATTACACTTTGATTAAACAGAATGTAAAGAATATAAAAAGTTCAGAGAGTAAAAATAAAAATAAAAAAAATCCTGAACTACATGTGCGCCGATATAACTATTTCTGCGCAGAAGTAGTCTTCTGGGACTACCAAATAAGGTAACCCAATAGCGAGTTAAAGCAATATCCGGTGAATATTTTTATAATAATAAATGATCCATTGAAATCAAAATGATGTTCAAATTTTTTAATTTCAAAGAAAATATTAGCACAACCTGAATTATTTCACGAATCAAATATATAAATATATCCTAGAATACGGAACGTAATTTTTTTTAAGTAGAGAAATTTATTTATTGAATATATAGCTTCTCTTTTATTCTTATATATATCTACTTATAACATAAATGAAAATGTTTTTATCATTTTCGAATCAAGAAAATACTCAGACTGGAAGATTATTAATCAATTACACTTTGATTAAACAGAATGTAAAGAATATAAACAGTTCAGAGAGTAAAAAACAAAATAAAAAAAATCCTGAACTACATCTGCGCAGATGTAACTATTTCTGCGCAGAAGTAGTCTTCTGGGACTACCAAATAAGGTAACCCAATAGCGAGTTAAAGCAATATCCGGTGAATATTTTTATAATAATAAAAGATCCATTGAAATCAAAATGATGTTCAAATTTTTTAATTTAAAGAAAATATTAGCAGAACCTGAATAATTTTATTAATCAAATATATAAATATATCCTAGAGAAGGGAACGTAATTTGTTTTTTTGTTAAGTAGAGAAATTTATTTATCGAATATATAGTTTCTCTGGTATTCTTATATATATCTACTTATAACATAAATGAAAAGGATTTTTTAAAAAAAAGGAAAGAAAGAAAGAAAACATCATTTTTGAATCAAGAAATTACTCGGACTGGAAGATTATTGAACCATTATATACCTCGTTGGATGCATGAGGGTTAAAATGTATACATGTTGGAACTTGAAATGACATTCAATAAAATTGTTATCATGATTTAATCAATAACACTTTTATTAATTATAATACAAATATCCAAGATTCTAGTAATTTATTAATCAATTACACTTTGATTGATCAGAATGTAAAGAATATAAACAGTTTAGAGAGTAAAAATCAAAATAAAAAAAATCGTGAACTACATCTGCGCGGATGTAACTATTTCTGCGCAGAAGTAGTCTTCTAGTACTAACAATTAAGGTAACCCAATAGCGAGTTAAAGCAATATCCTGTGAATATATTTATAATAATAAACAATCCATTGAAATCAAAATGATGTTCAAAGTTTTTAATTTAAAAGAAAATATTAGCACAACCTGAATTATTTTATGAATCAAATATATAAATATATCCTAGAAAACGGAACGTAATTTGTTTTTTTTAAGTAGAGAAATTTATTTATTGAATATGTAGCTTCTCTGGTATTCTTATATATATCTACTTATAACATAAATTAAAAGGTTTTTATCATTCTTGAATCAAGAAAATACTCAGACTGGAAGATTATTAATCAATTACACTTTGATTAAATAGAATGTAAAGAATATAAACAGTTGAGAGAGAAAAATAAAAATAAAAAAAATCCTGAACTACATGTGCGCCGATATAACTATTTCTGCGTAGAAGTAGTCTTCTGGGACTACCAAATAAGGTAACCCAATAGCGAGTTAAAGCAATATCCGGTGAATATTTTTATAATAATAAATGATCCATTGAAATCAAAATGATGTTCAAATTTTTTAATTTCAAAGAAAATATTAGCACAACCTGAATTATTTTATGAATCAAATATATAAATATATCCTAGAAAACGGAACGTAATTTGTTTTTTTTAAGTAGAGAAATTTATTTATTGAATATGTAGCTTCTCTGGAATTCTTATATATATCTACTTATAACATAAATGAAAAGCTTTTTATCATTCTTGAATCAAGAAAATACTCATACTGGAAGATTATTAATCAATTACACTTTGATTAAACAGAATGTAAAGAATATAAACAGTTCAGAGAGTAAAAATAAAAATAAAAAAATTCCTGAACTACATGTGCGCCGATAT
Source organism: Excoecaria agallocha (assembly GCA_037975025.1). NCBI lineage: Eukaryota > Viridiplantae > Streptophyta > Magnoliopsida > Malpighiales > Euphorbiaceae > Excoecaria > Excoecaria agallocha. The sequence goes on along the minus strand of JBBPFJ010000019.1, from coordinate 1,759,645 downwards.
AACTATTTCTGCGCAGAAGTAGTCTTCTGGGACTATCAAATAAGGTAACCCAATAGCGAGTTAAAGCAATATCCGGTGAATATTTTTATAATAATAAATGATCCATTGAAATCAAAATGATGTTCAAATTTTTTAATTTCAAAGAAAATATTAGCACAACCTGAATTATTTTATGAATCAAATATATAAATATATCCTAGAATACGGAACGTAATTTTTTTTTAAGTAGAGAAATTTTTTTATTGAATATATAGCTTCTCTGGTAGTCTTATATATATCCACTTATAACATAAATGAAATGGTTTTTATCTTTTTTTAATCAAGAAAATACTCCGACTGGAAGATTATTAATCAATTACACTTCGATTAAACAGAATGTAAAGAATATAAACAGTTCAGAGAGTAAAAATCAAAATAAAAAAAAATCCTGAACTACATGTGCGCCGATATAACTATTTCTGCGCAGAAGTAGTCTTCTGGGACTACCAAATAAGGTAACCCAATAGCGAGTTAAAGCAATATCCGGTAAATATTTTTATAATAATAAATGATCCATTGAAATCAAAATGATGTTCAAATTTTTTAATTTAAAAGAAAATATTAGCACAACCTGAATTATTTTATGAATCAAATATATAAATATATCCTAGAAAACGGAACGTAATTTGTTTTTTTTAAGTAGAAAAATTTATTTATTGAATATGTAGCTTCTCTGGTATTCTTATATATATCTACTTATAACATAAATGAAAAGGTTTTTATCATTCTTGAATCAAGAAAATACTCGGACTGGAAGATTATTAATCAATTACACTTTGATTAAACAGAATGAAAAGAATATAAACAGTTCAGAGAGTAAAAATAAAAATAAAAAAATCTTGAACTACATGTGCGCCGATATAACTATTTCTGCGCAGAAGTAGTCTTCTGGGACTACCAAATAAGGTAACCCAATAGCGAGTTAAAGCAATATCCGGTGAATATTTTTATAATAATAAATGATCCATTGAAATCAAAATGATGTTCAAATTTTTTAATTTCAAAGAAAATATTAGCACAACCTGAATTATTTTATGAATCAAATATATAAATATATCCTAGAAAAGGGAACGTAATTTGTTTTTTTGTTAAGTAGAGAAATTTATTTATCGAATATATAGCTTCTCTGGTATTCTTATATATATCTACTTATAACATAAATGAAAAGGATTTTTTAAAAAAAAGGAAAGAAAGAAAGAAAACATCATTTTTGAATCAAGAAATTACTCGGACTGGAAGATTATTGAACCATTATATACCTCGTTGGATGCATGAGGGTTAAAATGTATACATGTTGGAACTTGAAATGACATTCAATAAAATTGTTATCATGATTTAATCAATTACACTTTGATTAATTATAATACAAATATCCAATATTCGAGTAATTTATTAATCAATTACACTTTGATTGATCAGAATGTAAAGAATATAAACAGTTTAGAGAGTAAAAATAAAAATAAAAAAATCCTGAACTACATCTGCGCGGATGTAACTATTTCTACGCAGAAGTAGTCTTCTGGTACTACCAAATAAGGTAACCCAATAGCGAGTTAAAGCAATATCCTGTGAATATATTTATAATAATAAACAATCCATTGAAATCAAAATGATGTTCAAAGTTTTTAATTTCAAAGAAAATATTAGCACAACCTGAATTATTTTATGAATCAAATATATAAATATATCCTAGAAAACGGAACGTAATTTGTTTTTTTTAAGTAGAGAAATTTATTTATTGAATATTTAGCTTCTCTGGTATTCTTATATATATCTACTTATAACATAAATTAAAAGGTTTTTATCATTCTTGAATCAAGAAAATACTCAGACTGGAAGATTATTAATCAATTACACTTTGATTAAACAGAATGTAAAGAATATAAACAGTTCAGAGAGTAAAAATAAAAATAAAAAAATTCCTGAACTACATGTGCGCCGATATAACTATTTCTGCGCAGAAGTAGTCTTCTGGGACTATCAAATAAGGTAACCCAATAGCGAGTTAAAGCAATATTCGGTGAATATTTTTATAATAATAAATGATCCATTGAAATCAAAATGATGTTCAAATTTTTTAATTTCAAAGAAAATATTAGCACAACCTGAATTATTTTATGAATCAAATATATAAATATATCCTAGAATACGGAACGTAATTTTTTTTTAAGTAGAGAAATTTTTTTATTGAATATATAGCTTCTCTGGTAGTCTTATATATATCCACTTATAACATAAATGAAATGGTTTTTATCTTTTTTTAATCAAGAAAATACTCCGACTGGAAGATTATTAATCAATTACACTTCGATTAAACAGAATGTAAAGAATATAAACAGTTCAGAGAGTAAAAATCAAAATAAAAAAAATCCTGAACTACATGTGCGCCGATATAACTATTTCTGCGCAGAAGTAGTCTTCTGGGACTACCAAATAAGGTAACCCAATAGCGAGTTAAAGCAATATCCGGTAAATATTTTTATAATAATAAATGATCCATTGAAATCAAAATGATGTTCAAATTTTTTAATTTAAAAGAAAATATTAGCACAACCTGAATTATTTTATGAATCAAATATATAAATATATCCTAGAAAACGGAACGTAATTTGTTTTTTTTAAGTAGAAAAATTTATTTATTGAATATGTAGCTTCTCTGGTATTCTTATATATATCTACTTATAACATAAATGAAAAGGTTTTTATCATTCTTGAATCAAGAAAATACTCAGACTGGAAGATTATTAATCAATTACACTTTGATTAAACAGAATGTAAAGAATATAAACAGTTCAGAGAGTAAAAATAAAAATAAAAAAAATCTTGAACTACATGTGCGCCGATATAACTATTTCTGCGCAGAAGTAGTCTTCTGGGACTACCAAATAAGGTAACCCAATAGCGAGTTAAAGCAATATCCGGTGAATATTTTTATAATAATAAATGATCCATTGAAATCAAAATGATGTTCAAATTTTTTAATTTCAAAGAAAATATTAGCACAACCTGAATTATTTTATGAATCAAATATATAAATATATCCTAGAAAAGGGAACGTAATTTGTTTTTTTGTTAAGTAGAGAAATTTATTTATCGAATATATAGCTTCTCTGGTATTCTTATATATATCTACTTATAACATAAATGAAAAGGATTTTTTAAAAAAAAGGAAAGAAAGAAAGAAAACATCATTTTTGAATCAAGAAATTACTCGGACTGGAAGATTATTGAACCATTATATACCTCGTTGGATGCATGAGGGTTAAAATGTATACATGTTGGAACTTGAAATGACATTCAATAAAATTGTTATCATGATTTAATCAATTACACTTTGATTAATTATAATACAAATATCCAATATTCGAGTAATTTATTAATCAATTACACTTGGATTGATCAGAATGTAAAGAATATAAACAGTTTAGAGAGTAAAAATAAAAATAAAAAAATCCTGAACTACATCTGCGCGGATGTAACTATTTCTGCGCAGAAGTAGTCTTCTGGTACTACCAAATAAGGTAACCCAATAGCGAGTTAAAGCAATATCCTGTGAATATATTTATAATAATAAACAATCCATTGAAATCAAAATGATGTTCAAAGTTTTTAATTTCAAAGAAAATATTAGCACAACCTGAATTATTTTATGAATCAAATATATAAATATATCCTAGAAAACGGAACGTAATTTGTTTTTTTTAAGTAGAGAAATTTATTTATTGAATATTTAGCTTCTCTGGTATTCTTATATATATCTACTTATAACATAAATTAAAAGGTTTTTATCATTCTTGAATCAAGAAAATACTCAGACTGGAAGATTATTAATCAATTACACTTTGATTAAACAGAATGTAAAGAATATAAACAGTTCAGAGAGTAAAAATCAAAATAAAAAAAATCATGAACTACATGTGCACCGATATAACTATTTCTGCGCAGAAGTAGTCTTCTGGGACTACCAAATAAGGTAACCCAATAGCGAGTTAAAGCAATATCCGGTGAATATTTTTATAATAATAAATGATCCATTGAAATCAAAATGATATTCAAATTTTTTAATTTCAAAGAAAATATTAGCACAACCTGAATTATTTTATGAATCAAATATATAAATATATCCTAGAAAACGGAACGTAATTTGTTTTTTTTAAGTAGAGAAATTTATTTATGGAATATGTAGCTTCTCTGGTATTCTTATATATATCTACTTATAACATAAATGAAAAGGTTTTTTTTAAAAAAAAAGGAAAGAAAGAAAATATCATCTTTGAATCAAGAAAATACTCGAACTAGAAGATTATTAAACCATTATATACCTTGTTGGATGCATGAGGGTGAAAATGTATACATGTTGGAACTTGAAATGACATTCAATAAAATTGTTATCATGATTTAATCAATTACACTTTGATTAATTATAATACAAATATCCAATATTCGAGTAATTTATTAATCAATTACACTTTGATTGATCAGAATGTAAAGAATATAAACAGTTTAGAGAGTAAAAATCAAAATAAAAAAAATCCTGAACTACATCTGCACGGATGTAATTATTTCTGCGCAGAAGTAGTCTTCTAGTACTAACAATTAAGGTAACCCAATAGCGAGTTAAAGCAATATCCTGTGAATATATTTATAATAATAAACAATCCATTGAAATCAAAATGATGTTCAAAGTTTTTAATTTAAAAGAAAATATTAGCACAACCTGAATTATTTTATGAATCAAATATATAAATATATCCTAGAAAACGAAACGTAATTTGTTTTTTTTAAGTAGAGAAATTTATTTATTGAATATGTAGCTTCTCTGGTATTCTTATATATATCTACATATAACATAAATTAAAAGGTTTTTATCATTCTGGAATCAAGAAAATACTCAGACTTGAAGATTATTAATCAATTACACTTTGATTAAACAGAATGTAAAGAATATAAAAAGTTCAGAGAGTAAAAATAAAAATAAAAAAAATCCTGAACTACATGTGCGCCGATATAACTATTTCTGCGCAGAAGTAGTCTTCTGGGACTACCAAATAAGGTAACCCAATAGCGAGTTAAAGCAATATCCGGTGAATATTTTTATAATAATAAATGATCCATTGAAATCAAAATGATGTTCAAATTTTTTAATTTCAAAGAAAATATTAGCACAACCTGAATTATTTCACGAATCAAATATATAAATATATCCTAGAATATGGAACGTAATTTTTTTTAAGTAGAGAAATTTATTTATTGAATATATAGCTTCTCTTTTATTCTTATATATATCTACTTATAACATAAATGAAAATGTTTTTATCATTTTCGAATCAAGAAAATACTCAGACTGGAAGATTATTAATCAATTACACTTTGATTAAACAGAATGTAAAGAATATAAACAGTTCAGAGAGTAAAAAACAAAATAAAAAAAATCCTGAACTACATCTGCGCAGATGTAACTATTTCTGCGCAGAAGTAGTCTTCTGGGACTACCAAATAAGGTAACCCAATAGCGAGTTAAAGCAATATCCGGTGAATATTTTTATAATAATAAAAGATCCATTGAAATCAAAATGATGTTCAAATTTTTTAATTTAAAGAAAATATTAGCAGAACCTGAATAATTTTATTAATCAAATATATAAATATATCCTAGAGAAGGGAACATAATTTGTTTTTTTGTTAAGTAGAGAAATTTATTTATCGAATATATAGTTTCTCTGGTATTCTTATATATATCTACTTATAACATAAATGAAAAGGATTTTAAAAAAAAAGGAAAGAAAGAAAGAAAACATCATTTTTGAATCAAGAAATTACTCGGACTGGAAGATTATTGAACCATTATATACCTCGTTGGATGCATGAGGGTTAAAATGTATACATGTTGGAACTTGAAATGACATTCAATAAAATTGTTATCATGATTTAATCAATAACACTTTTATTAATTATAATACAAATATCCAAGATTCTAGTAATTTATTAATCAATTACACTTTGATTAATCAGAATGTAAAGAATATAAACAGTTTAGAGAGTAAAAATCAAAATAAAAAAAATCCTGAACTACATCTGCGCGGATGTAACTATTTCTGCGCAGAAGTAGTCTTCTAGTACTAACAATTAAGGTAACCCAATAGCGAGTTAAAGCAATATCCTGTGAATATATTTATAATAATAAACAATCCATTGAAATCAAAATGATGTTCAAAGTTTTTAATTTAAAAGAAAATATTAGCACAACCTGAATTATTTTATGAATCAAATATATAAATATATCCTAGAAAACGGAACGTAATTTGTTTTTTTTAAGTAGAGAAATTTATTTATTGAATATGTAGCTTCTCTGGTATTCTTATATATATCTACTTATAACATAAATTAAAAGGTTTTTATCATTCTTGAATCAAGAAAATACTCAGACTGGAAGATTATTAATCAATTACACTTTGATTAAACAGAATGTAAAGAATATAAACAGTTGAGAGAGAAAAATAAAAATAAAAAAAATCCTGAACTACATGTGCGCCGATATAACTATTTCTGCGCAGAAGTAGTCTTCTGGGACTACCAAATAAGGTAACCCAATAGCGAGTTAAAGCAATATCCGGTGAATATTTTTATAATAATAAATGATCCATTGAAATCAAAATGATGTTCAAATTTTTTAATTTCAAAGAAAATATTAGCACAACCTGAATTATTTTATGAATCAAATATATAAATATATCCTAGAATACGGAACGTAATTTTTTTTTAAGTAGAGAAATTTTTTTATTGAATATATAGCTTCTCTGGTAGTCTTATATATATCCACTTATAACATAAATGAAATGGTTTTTATCTTTTTTTAATCAAGAAAATACTCCGACTGGAAGATTATTAATCAATTACACTTCGATTAAACAGAATGTAAAGAATATAAACAGTTCAGAGAGTAAAAATCAAAATAAAAAAAATCCTGAACTACATGTGCGCCGATATAACTATTTCTGCGCAGAAGTAGTCTTCTGGGACTACCAAATAAGGTAACCCAATAGCGAGTTAAAGCAATATCCGGTAAATATTTTTATAATAATAAATGATCCATTGAAATCAAAATGATGTTCAAATTTTTTAATTTAAAAGAAAATATTAGCACAACCTGAATTATTTTATGAATCAAATGTATAAATATATCCTAGAAAACGGAACGTAATTTGTTTTTTTTAAGTAGAAAAATTTATTTATTGAATATGTAGCTTCTCTGGTATTCTTATATATATCTACTTATAACATAAATGAAAAGGTTTTTATCATTCTTGAATCAAGAAAATACTCAGACTGGAAGATTATTAATCAATTACACTTTGATTAAACAGAATGTAAAGAATATAAACAGTTCAGAGAGTAAAAATAAAAATAAAAAAAATCTTGAACTACATGTGCGCCGATATAACTATTTCTGCGCAGAAGTAGTCTTCTGGGACTACCAAATAAGGTAACCCAATAGTGAGTTAAAGCAATATCCGGTGAATATTTTTATAATAATAAATGATCCATTGAAATCAAAATGATGTTCAAATTTTTTAATTTCAAAGAAAATATTAGCACAACCTGAATTATTTTATGAATCAAATATATAAATATATCCTAGAAAAGGGAACGTAATTTGTTTTTTTGTTAAGTAGAGAAATTTATTTATCGAATATATAGCTTCTCTGGTATTCTTATATATATCTACTTATAACATAAATGAAAAGGATTTTTTAAAAAAAAGGAAAGAAAGAAAGAAAACATCATTTTTGAATCAAGAAATTACTCGAACTGGAAGATTATTGAACCATTATATACCTCGTTGGATGCATGAGGGTTAAAATGTATACATGTTGGAACTTGAAATGACATTCAATAAAATTGTTATCATGATTTAATCAATTACACTTTGATTAATTATAATACAAATATCCAATATTCGAGTAATTTATTAATCAATTACACTTTGATTGATCAGAATGTAAAGAATATAAACAGTTTAGAGAGTAAAAATCAAAATAAAAAAATCCTGAACTACATCTGCGCGGATGTAACTATTTCTGCGCAGAAGTAGTCTTCTGGTACTAACAATTAAGGTAACCCAATAGCGAGTTAAAGCAATATCCTGTGAATATATTTATAATAATAAACAATCCATTGAAATCAAAATGCTGTTCAAAGTTTTTAATTTCAAAGAAAATATTAGCACAACCTGAATTATTTTATGAATCAAATATATAAATATATCCTAGAAAACGGAACGTAATTTGTTTTTTTTAAGTAGAGAAATTTATTTATTGAATATGTAGCTTCTCTGGTATTCTTATATATATCTACTTATAACATAAATTAAAAGGTTTTTATCATTCTTGAATCAAGAAAATACTCAGACTGGAAGATTATTAATCAATTACACTTTGATTAAACAGAATGTAAAGAATATAAACAGTTCAGAGAGTAAAAATCAAAATAAAAAAAATCCTGAACTACATGTGCACCGATATAACTATTTCTGCGCAGAAGTAGTCTTCTGGGACTACCAAATAAGGTAACCCAATAGCGAGTTAAAGCAATATCCGGTGAATATTTTTATAATAATAAATGATCCATTGAAATCAAAATGATGTTCAACTTTTTTAATTTCAAAGAAAATATTAGCACAACCTGAATTATTTTATGAATCAAATATATAAATATATCCTAGAAAACGGAACGTAGTTTGTTTTTTTTAAGTAGAGAAATTTATTTATTGAATATGTAGCTTCTCTGGTATTCTTATATATATCTACTTATAACATAAATGAAAAGCTTCTTATCATTCTTGAATCAAGAAAATACTCAGACTGGAAGATTATTAATCAATTACACTTTGATTAAACAGAATGTAAAGAATATAATTATACAACAATGTTATAAGATATTCTAGCCTATCAATTAATCAAAATCTGCAAAATAACATTATTTCCATCATTATTCTTTTATTTTCTACTGATTATCATAATTAGTAAGTATACATCACATACAAAATTAGGGATTTTTAATTAGTATTAAGTTAAGAGAGAAGCTAAATTTATTTATTTGAGAAAATTTAATATTTGATCATAGAAATTAGGGAATTGGAAAATCAAACATTATCAAAACTGAAAAATATTAAAATCGATGGGTTAAAGTTAAGATTTTTATTTTTTAATATTTTAGATTTCTGTTAATATATATATATATATATATACCTATTTTTATTTTACATATAAATTAATTATTTCCCCATTTTCTAACTTAAATGAGACACATGCATACTCTTAGCAAACTCTCTCAAACTTTTAAGTCTTATCGTCAATGCTGCATCACAAAACATTTACTAATCCACTAAGCTAAGAATTAGCAGCTAACAGAGACGATGATAGGACCCACTAACTTAAATAATTTTGAATTCATTATTCAACAAATATTTCTCGAGGAGAGGATATGATCAAAAAATGAATTATTTGGTGTTTCTTGTATCAAAGATGATAACATCACATCACATTCATGAATTAATATTAGTTAGGATATGATTGTGAGTTTTGGTTGTAGGATCCGAGGAAGACATTGGTGGTTTTGGAAGGAGGAGGGAATCCATTAATTAATTACATATATGGGTTAGGTCGATTATGATAATTGAGGAGAGAAACGAATTAGTTAAGTCTTCCATGCCAAATATATACTTTTAGAATTAAATTTTACGGAGCAGCTGTGGGCAGTAGATGGAGAGGAGAAGATAAGATTAGAAATCATAGTAAGTTGAGAATATGATGAACTCATTTTAATGATGCTCTCATAACATGTAAATGTTCAAATGTTACTCACACCTTGCAAATGTTTTACTTTTATCCATATAATGGTAATGGAATAAGAGAGGCCAAATAATTATTGTATTAATTACCAACAATATAGTCCAATAATAATTTTACTATCACAATAATTGTAGTAATAATAACAACATTAATAATAATTATTGTTAAAATGTAACTATAGCAATAAAAAGTTATAAAGTCAAAAATAATTCTAGATATTAATTTGATAATGGTCATCTCTAGTTGTTGAATGAAAGTATCTTTTTTGATAATGCTTCTATAATGGTGATAATTGTCCTCAGCTTTATACGTTCATCTTTTTTGATGTTAATGAAATATTTTTCTTAAAAATTAACTTTTATCACGTGTAGTGAAATAATTAAGTCTTGTGATTTTATTGAAATAAACATTTTTCATATTTTAGAAATTTAGGTGAATTCAATACTATTTACAAATATTTCATTTCTTTTTTCGAATGATTTATTTGGCGTTCAAATTCTACTAGTTTAATTAATTTAAATTTATGATAAACATATTTACAACAAAAGTACAAAATATATTTTTTTTTGAAATATTTTAAACTACATACTTTATACATAAAACCCAAACTTCAAATTTTTTATCCTTCCTATCTAATTTTTAGGAGGTGTAATTTCATATTTATGCTATACAATACATGATAATTCAACATGTTAGATAATTCAATTTTCTACAGAAATATCAAACAAAATTTTACAATATTATAAACAAAATTAAATAAAACTTCCGCTAAAAAAATCTGTTAAATAACAAAATACATGCCTAAATAAGGAATTATAATTTGAACGTTATTATTATTATTATTATTATGGGAAGAACGTTATTATTGTATCAATAAATAATAGATACGGTAAATGATTAATTCGAAAAAAAATCAAATGAATTTTCTTGTATATAATTAAGTAGGAAATGTTAATAAAACAAGAAAGTGGAAATAATTGTAACTTTTAAATTAATGAAGGAATAGAGTGTTATTGATTATTTGGTGTATTAAATAAGAATAGTTTTAGGAGTCTAACCACACAAACATGTCTTCTACAAATTCATCAGTCTTTGACACCTCACTCATATCCTACAGAAACATGGAGTTTCAGATCCCCTCTTTCCCACTGCTCTTCAGCTTTCTCCTTTTTATTTTCACGGTATTCAAAATATTGAAGAAGAACAGTCAAAAATCAAATCCACCTCCAGGGCCTTGGAAGTATCCATTCATTGGCAACATTCCCCAGCTAAAGGGTGGTCTACCCCATCACCGCCTCACAGATTTGGCTAGAAAATATGGATCTGTCATGAGCATTCAACTTGGTGAAATTCCTGCCATCGTCATTTCTTCAGCAGAAGCAGCCGGAGAAGTCCTCAAAACTCAGGATTCGATATTCGCTGACAGATCTCCTGCACTGGCTTCAAAAATGGCAGTTTATGATCTTAAGAATCATGTCTTATTTTCTCCTTATGGGGATCACTGGAGACAGATGAGAAAGCTATGCACATTGGAAATACTTAGTGCAAAACGCGTACAATCTCTTAGACCTACCAGGGAACGAGAGGTTGAAAATTTCGTGCAATACCTTCATTCCCTGGCCAAAACCAGTTCCCCTGTTAATCTTTCAAAGTCCCTTTCTGCTCTAACAAATTCTATCATCATAGCAGTCGCCATTGGTGATCATCATAAAGACCAGCAAGAATATACTATACGTATAATAAATCAAATGCTTGAAGCCGGTGTCGGCTTTACCGATGCGTTCCCTTCCTTAAAATTCGTTGACTACCTCACTGGAGAACAGACTAGGATCCAGAAGTTTTTTCGAGAAGTAGACCAGACGCTTGAAAATGGTGTTAGAAAAAATAAAGTCCTCCGCAGCGACAAAGGTTTTCAAGATGAACCCAACAATTTTTTAGATGTTCTTTTGAGTATTCAAGAGAAAAAAAGCTTTGATGTCCCTATTACAAACGACAACATCAAAGCCATCATTATGTTCAGTTTGTTATTATATAATAATAATTCAAATTGAACTTTTTAAATAGTAACTATCCAGCTGATTATCAAGTGTATTGCAGGAAATGTTAGGCGCCGGGACCGAATCATCAGCAAAAATCACAGAATGGTCAATGGTAGAGATGATGAGGAGGCCAGAGACATTCAAAAAAGCAGTGGATGAGGTGAGACGAATATTTGGTGATACAGGAAAGGTTGATGAATCAAAATTTAATGAACTAAAATACATGAGGCTGGTTATCAAAGAAGCCATGAGATTACACCCTGCAGGGCCTTTCGTTCCTAGAGAATCCAGGGAAAATACAAAAGTTCTGGGGTACGATATTAAAGGTAAAACTCTGACTGTAGTCAATGTATATGCAGTCCAAAGGGATCCCAATGTTTGGAAAGATCCTGAAAAGTTTATGCCTGAAAGATTTGAAGACGGTTTAATCGATTACAAGGGTGCAAATCCAGAACTAATTCCATTTGGTGCTGGAAAAAGACTTTGTCCAGGCTTGGCATTAGGGGTAGCAAGTGTGGAGCTCATCCTTGCAAACCTATTGTATCATTTTGATTGGAAACTTCCTGAAGGAGCTACCACCCCTGATGTTACTGAAGCTTTTGGATCTGTTCTTAGACGAGAAACAGACCTCAAATTGATTCCAGTTCCGGCTTTTCCAACAAAATAAATAATGCCGAAAGATATTATATAGTCGTCTAGCTTTTTATCATATTATGTTGTATAATCCTGAAGCTTTATTAATCAGGGGTTTCCAGACACCACCAAATAAAAGGGAATCATTTTCTTAATGTTTTGGATTGTAAATGTTAATGTAACTGTATTTGCTTTTACTTTGTTTTTCCATGTAATATTTGAATATTGGTATGTAAATAAATGTATTGAACTTTTTTTTTTTTGCCATTAGTACTTTTACAAGAGAAAGTGACCCTTTGTTATTTTTTTTCGACGACAGGGTAGATGTAGAGGACTCAGAACTCGAATAGGGCTAGCTAGCTCGTTTTTGGATACTAAACCAGATGCAAAAATGAGTATTGGATGGACTGAGAATCTGTATAAGATACATATCACATACACAATTGGGAATTTTTGTCATTAAGTTAGGAGAGAAGTTTGTTTTTATTTTTTATTTTTCTTTAAAAAGAAACAGCGAATTTCATTAACCCACGAAGTCAGGTAACAGAACACCAATAATGAAGAGCAGCGTAAGCCAATGAAGCTTGGGCAATCTTATAAGCATCAAGCGTGGCTTCCTTCCTCACCCATCTAACAGAAGTTAGAATAATGTCTTAAAAGAGAGACCCAGTCTTGGACAATCAAATAATGCAATAAGACTTTATTAGAAGAGGAGAGATTGGACCGGGGCCTTGGTGAATTTAGGAGGCTAGAGTTTGCTCAAAATCTACACATGATTCTATTTCTATATACTATTAGATTTTTTTTTTCCTTTTCTAAGAAAAATAAAATAAAATAAAATAAAACCTGGCCCGTTCACTATACATGTGTCCACCTCTGTTGGATGCACCCTTCCTGCCTGTTTACTGAATCAGTCGTGAAAATTCTTTTGAAGTTTAACGACTAAATAGGTTTGTTGTTGTTGTTTTCTTTTTTTCTTTTTTCATGTGGAAACTTAATTTTATTGATGAACATTAGATGAGGCAAAGACTGGTTCTGTTTAATACATAATGTAGTTCTTTTTATCTACATCAATGTTTTCTCTTCCAATCTTGGAATGGCAAATCAAGCAGTTAAGGCTGCACAAGAAGCTGTCCAGAAATCTGAAGAGCTTGACATAAGGTTAGTTCTTGTGTGCTTCTCACAAATTGAAATATTGACTTAATTTGATATGATTTTCCTGATACTTTTTGTAATTGAAGAAAATAAGACTTAAACTGTAGTTTGATTAGCAGTGTGGCAGCACCGGACTACATTTTTTCCTTTGCTAGGCAAAAACACCTGGCTTTGTGCTACTTGCTTATCTTAATTTTGTATCCATGGTTTCTTTCAAGACCATTTGTCTGAACAAAGAGACATGTGATATGGGTAATGAAGGATCAAATCTGTTTGAAGAGATTTTGGTGTTGGAATTGATGGATCTGCACAAATTAAATATCTGAATATTGTATATTATATGTTATTACAGTTTTAGTCTAAATAAAAATGATCTGATTAATTTAAAGTCAAGTTGAATTTAATAATCGTCTTATTAAAAATATGGAGTTATTTATATGTAGAAATTTAAAGGACTAAATCTGTTTTAAGATGGGCAAATTAGAAAATAAGTCATCCTATAGTAGGTAAAGCTAAGTTTGATCCCGATGGGAAAAAAAAACAGGTTTAATGCAAAGGAAGAATGCATGAAGTTCCAAATATTAAACATTTATTAAGCATGGATGGATGAGGATATTTGTAAAACAAAACCAACAAAGTTATAATAAAGACTAATTAATTCATAAGAAAAGAAGCAAAGCGTTTGATCATAATCTCAGACTTCTCACTTTCAAGATTAACTATATGAAAAACATGATCTTCTTCATCCACTTCAAACAATTCAACTTCACCTTCCCAACCACTTTCTTTTACCAAATTATAATACCAAACGCCTCTTTCTCTTAGCTCATCCTTACGAGCTACACAGATAAGTAATTTTGAGCATCCAAGCTCAGCCAAGCTAGGTGCCAATGGACCTGCTGGGTTTATCAATGGCTCATCAATCCCATTAGCTGCACAAGGGTAAACAAAATCCCAAATCATATGGTAAAAATGCTTCTCATGATTTTCAATTGCCTCATTTCCAATGAGATTTGATCCCCAGAAATATGGATGCGGCTCAAAACCACCCAAGATTTTGATATTACCAGGTAAATTCTCTGCTCCAGCTCTTATAGCCATGTTATGCACAATATTAGCGCCAGCACTATCACCTCCGATAAACAAACAATCGAGTGAGAAGCTTGTTAGAATTAAAAATTCTCTGAAGGGATTTACGATAACAAGAACCACAGAATATTGGAAAGCTTTTTTTGTCACAATTTTATTCAAACTCAAATGCCTGTTAAATAGGCTAATACAACTGAAACCGAAAGAAACAACCTCCTAACTAATAGGAGAAGTGCCCAACGTGGTTGAGAGATAATAGGCATTATTGAAGAAACAAATTTTGATTTTAACAGAAAAGTGTAACTCCTTCCTTCATCTGCACGTAGTTGCTGACCAAGTCCTCGTTTCACTACAAAAAAAATGCCAATTAGTGACTAAATTTAGCGACGGCTTCATTTTCGTCGCAAATATTGCGACGGATTCGCGACTGTTTTATAACCCGTCGTGAGAAGGATATTTTCTATTTTTGCGACGAAATAGCGACGGAATAAATAAACAGTCGCTAATTATGGGCGACGTTTTGCGACGGATTAGAGACGATCATTTTAGTCGCTAATTTTTGAGGACGGTTTAGCGACGGAATGCTAATTCTAATTTATTACAGTTGTACAAGTAGGGACGGAAATGTAGTCGCTAATCCGTCGCAAATAAATTAACAAATAATGTTTTTTATTTCACTCTCATGGTTTATGTATAGTTTTAAGTAATTTTAATATAAACCATAAGAAATGAATATTTTATTTTATAAAAAATTATAAATTATTTTATTAGTTGATAATAATTTTTTATCAATTATATCAAAATCTAAAGTTATTTATTTAGAAAATTTATATTTTTAATAATAATAATAATAAACTAATTGTTACGATTATTATATATTTACGTGTTCAAAATAAAAAAAATAAATATTTATAAAACAGTAATATAAATTTATTATTTCATTCAAAATAATAATAAAAATTTGTAATTAATTTTTATTTTATAAAATTTAAATCAAATATTAAATTATTAGGAATTCTATTGATTTCTTTATTAATTATCCCCAAATATAAACTTATTTATTTTAAAAAATTATATTTTAATAATAATAATAATAATAATAATAATAAAATAATTGTTATAATTATTATATAGTCATATTATGAAAAATAATAAATATAAACATTTATATAATAATAATAATAATAAATAATTTTTATTATTTCATTTAAAATGATTATGAAAAATTTATAATTTATTTTTATTTTGTTAAAATTTTGAGCAAATTTTAAATTATTGCATTAGTTAGGGGTTCAACGCCATTTTCTTTGTTTTATGGTCAGATTAAAAAAAATAATCACGTAATTAACTTAATGATTTTCTCATTATATATATATATATATAATTTATTAATATATATATATATATTATAATATATTATACATATATATATTCTTGTTGATTAATTCAACTTAAGTGAAAGTAAAAACACGCCAACTGATTAAGTCAACTGGAGTTAATGTTCTGGTTGACTGTTCCTTTTGTGAACTTATACGCAAGATTACAATTGCATTTAATTCAACTAGAGTTAATGTTCTATCGTGTTTCATATGAATAAAACTTATTTGTATTTCTTTATATAAAACAAAAAAAGAAAAAAAAATTTAGTAGGTATTCATTTAGGTAAATATCTTAGGTGTAACGTTCCAAAATCTTTGAGTTGTTTAAAAATATTTTAATAGGTGAATAATATTTTGATATCGGTTCATGAGGATAAATTATTGAGGATCCGATCAGTAAATATATATAATTTCAAACTTGATAAATTAATAATTTTTAATTAAATTATGATCTAAGCACTAATAATAAGAAATTAAAATAAATTAAGGCATAATAATCATTTGAATAATAATAATAGTAAATTCCGAGACCTTATAATCCTCTAGATACATTCCCTTGGGCCGCAAATTTATTAGAAGCATGCAAAAAAAAAGGAGATAGGATCGGGAAAGGAGCGGAGCATGGGAGGTTGGGATCGGGTCTTCCGTCGCCCATCGGCATTTCCTCCTGCCGCCCATCGACGTTTCCTCCCGTCACCTGTTGACGTTCCCTCGGCCTGCTCGTCGAATCGCTGCATCCTTTCTCAACCCTGATCTAGGGTTTTAGCTTGTGCCTCTTATCTTTCTGTTTAATTCCAGCATGAGCAACGACAAAGATAACTTCCCCATGGCCGATCTCACCGCAGGTGCAGTCTTATCTTTCTAAAATCCTTGATCCTTTTCTTGTTTTCCTATAATCTTTAAGGGGTTGCTTTTATCTCTCCTTATCTTGCATTTCTTAGTCTTTTTTTTTATAGCTCTTAACGATGATGACTGACAAGGCCTTGTTAATGCTCTCAAGGTTAGTAATTACCTCTTATCTATTTGATTGTCGATAGAAGGCGAGCAAAGGGAACTGCCTTTTCTTTTAGTGGTTATATATACTTCAATTGTTTGCATTTCGAGTCCATTCTGGGGTTTATGTTTTGATTTTCTTCTTTTGATTTGCTATATGAGTTCTAATGGATAAACAAACTGTTTTATTTTAAGGGTTTAGTTCGATTACTCATCTTCAGTGAGTCTTATGTCAGGAGTTAGGATTTTGATGATTGGCTTTCTTGTTTCTGCAGAATAAGCTACAAAATCTGGCGGGACAGCATACAGATATGCTTGAGAGTTTGTCTCCGAACGTGAGGAAGCGTGTCGAGGTTCTCCGGGAATTACAGGCATGATATTTACTAAGTTGAATGTTATTCTTCTGTAATTTTGTTTGGATATGTTTTCTTCTTGAGCGTGTCGAGGTTCTTCGGTAAATGTCATTTGCTTGAGCTTTTGCATCTTTTGTTCTGTATATGGTAACTGACTCTGCATGAACTTGACCGATAATTTACCAAATAACTCTTCAACGAATATGTCTAGATGCCACCTCCAACACGTATAGTTTAGCCATTAGGTTCAACTTTTTAACGTTAATCATTTATGCTATGTACTAAATACCTCTTTATTTAGAACATTACTTTCTCAAAAAAGTGTAACATATATGTCTGCCTTTGTATTTACAAAAATGTTTCATTCCTTGACACATTTAGATACATTCTAAGAGACCAAACTTGCTATATACACTTTGATACATCCGATCCTTCCATGCCATGAATACGTACATCATGTCTATCACTTTAACAAAATTATTCATTTACCTTAAAAATATCCTTCAACTTGGTTATGTATATTCCTCATTATCCTTTATCTCATTTTTGTCTAGATTTGGATCAAATTTTCGCATCTTTTAACTTATGCTTAACTCCTTTACTTTATTAGTCTTCATATGGTGAGCTACTTGATGATATTTATAAAGCCATTGAGGAGGCTGACCAACAAGGTTGTCTCCCTGCTAGGCTCTTGAGAAGAGTACTCAGGCAAAGGTTATTATAGGTGATCCTCTGTTTCTCTTCATTATTTTTTTCTAAACTTGGAATGCAATATGTTTTTGTTCCTGCAAAAAATTATCATGTTATTTTGTTTCAAAATTATTTTTGTTCTTCAGGGTAATGTTACACTGCAGTGTTGTAATTTACTATGATATTTGCTTTGTTAGGGAAGAAAAAGAAAAAAAAGAAGGTTTGCATGCCTCCAAATGGTAGGAATTCTACATTCATCTAATGTCTTACTAGTATTAATGTTGGAAAATTTCCATATGTCAGTGTCATGCATGAATGCTAATGTTAAATTATGCTTAAAATTTTCTGTCAATTATGATAGGCTTGCGCATTTATATGTTAATTCACTTATGGTGTTGAGATTTTATTAATCCTTAATGACAACATTTTGCTGGCAGATTTGTGGAAAGCTTCTCAAGATCTCACAGCTGAGAATTGTTTTCATTTATAATCAGATAGCTTCAGTTCACCATCTTAAATAATTGAGTTTAAAACTGGTCTACTTGGAAGGGTTTTGATTTTGGCTTGAAAGTTAGAGCGAGAATTGTTTGTCATAAACCTTTTGTGCATTCATTGTTTGCAGAAGTATAAATGAAGAAACATTTGTTTTATAGGCGATTGAAGAGTACCAAGCAGTGAATGTCTCCGTGAAAATAGAAATATTCGTATTTGAGGTTAAAACTTATTTGTATCCTTGATTTATTTTCGAAGATTTTGCTTGTTAACTTCAAATTCAGGAAGTTTGTTTTATTTCTCAAAGAGAGCATTTGAACTTGAACTAGCAACCTATTAACTTGTATTTACTTTAAATCTTAACAAAATAGTTTGTTTCTTTCTGAGAGCCTCATCAAATTGGTTTTTTTTCCCCATTAATTCAATATGTGGTTTGTGTTTATGCTGTCCTTGTCAATGTATATGCAGTACCATCCATATACATTACAAAAGGTTTGTTGCAAGATTTACGGGGTAATTCACAATTCATGGGACAAAATAATTGTACAGCTGGTTGGACCTTCTTTAATTATTCCATTTGACTTGTAATCATTTCCTTTCTTTATTCTTTAATTATTCCATTTGACTTGTAATCATTTCCTTTGATTATTTTCCTTCTTTTAACTTCATTGTATAGACAAGAGTCGGAGAAGAAACGCAGAAAAATATTGTAGTGTTGGGCGGCAAAACATTGTTTCAATAGATCTTGTTTATTTTGTCATGGTATCAGAGCCAAAACTCTGAGATCATTTCATCTTGTATCTGGTTCATTGTCTAACTCTGAGATCTTAGTATTTTGCTCTTGGTTTTCTTACGGTCTATTCTGTCTTCTTGGATCTGATTTCTTAGGTATTATTTCTGGTTGCATCATGTCTTTGGAACGATCTGAACATTTTCTTGTTCGATTTAATGGCAAGAACTATTCTGCCTGGGCATTCCAATTTCAGATCTTTGTCAAGGGAAAGGATTTATGGGGTCATATTGATGGGACAGATTCTGCACCTGACAGTAAGGAGGAGAAAGAGAAATATGTAAAATGGGAAGTGAAGGATGCTCAGATTATGTCTTGGATACTTGGAAGTATAGAACCCTCTATACTTCTCAATCTCAAGCCTTATAAGACATCTCAAGAAATGTGGGGTTACTTAAAGAAAATTTACAACCAAAGCAACACAGCAAGAAAGTTTCAATTGGAACTCGAGTTGAGTCAATTCAGTCAAGGAAATATGTCAATCCAAGAGTTTTATTCTTCCTTTGAGAATCTTTGGGCTGAGTACACCGATATTGTATATGCCAGTGTACCTCCTGAAGGACTTATTGCTGTCCAAAGCGTGTATGAAACGAGCAAGCGTGATCAGTTTTTAATGAAGTTAAGGGGGGAGTTTGAAGCAATCAGGTCCAACCTGATGAACAGATATCCAGTACCTTTCTTGAATATTTGTGTAGGAGAGCTTCTCAGGGAAGAACAAAGGCTCATTACACAGAATTTTATGGAGCAGCAAGCTCAAAATTCTGTTCCTATTGCCTACGCTACTCAAGGGAAGTCTAGAGGAGGCAGAGATATGACTAATGTTCAGTGTTATAGTTGCAAAAGATTTGGGCACATTGCCACTAATTGCACTAAGAAATTCTGCAATTATTGTAAGAAACCAGGGCATCTCATCAAAGATTGTTCCATTCGGCCTCCAAAGAAATCTGAAAATGCCTACAATGTCTCGGTTGGTTCCTCAAATGTCCCTAGTCCTGGTCAGTCTTCGATTACTCCTGAAATGGTCCAGCAAATGATAGTTTCTGCTTTTTCTGCTTTAGGCATTTCAGGTAACAAAAATTCTAACTCTAAGCCTTGGTATTTTGATTCCGGTGCTTCCAATCACATGACCAATACTGCTGTACCTTTAAATAATGTTCAAAAATATAAAGGAGATCTTCATATTCATACTGCCGATGGAAATTCATTACCTATAACAGCCGTTGGTGATATTTCAGCCTCTTTGAATACTGTTTTTGTGTCTCCTAAATTGTCCACTAATCTTATATCTGTTGGCCAATTAGTTGACAACAATTGTACTGTTAAATTTTCAAATTCTGGTTGTCTTGTGCAGGATCAAGTGTCCGGGAAGATGATCGCGAAGGGGCCTAAAGTGGGACGTCTTTTTCCTTTGTTTCTATCTTCCTCTCCAATGTCAAATTATGTTGCTTGTAATGCTGTTCAATGTGATAATCAAGTGTGGCATAGACGTTTAGGACATCCTAATTCTCATGTACTTCGTGTTTTGCTTAACTCTGGTTTACTTGGAAATAAAAATTCAACTTCTTCTTATAAGGATATTGCTGATTGTGCATCTTGCAAACTTGGTAAAAGCAAAACTCTTCCTTTTCCTTTGCATAAAACCCGCACCACCAAACCTTTTGAACTTGTACATACTGATGTATGGGGTATTGCACCTGTAATTTCTCATAAACATTACAAATACTTTGTTACATTTATCGATGATTTCACTCGCTTTACTTGGGTGTACTCTCTTCGGTCTAAAAGTGAGGTTTTCTCTGTGTTCAAAGTCTTTCTTGCTTTAGTTGAGACACAATTTTCTGCCAAAATCAAAATATTGCAATCTGATTCAGGTGGTGAATATATGTCAAATGAATTCCAATTTTTTCTTCAAAGTCATGGGATTATATCACAGCGTTCTTGTCCTTTCACTCCACAACAAAACGGTGTGGCTGAAAGAAAGAATCGTCATCTTCTTGATGTTGTTCGAACCCTTCTAATTGAATCCTCTGTTCCTTCTAAATTTTGGTGTGAAGCTTTGTCTACTGCTGTTTATTTGATTAATAGATTACCATCTCCCACCTTGAACAATGATTCTCCTTACTTTCGATTGTTTGGGCATGCACCAGATTATTCCAATCTTCATATTTTTGGATGTGTTTGTTTTGTTCACCTTCCTGCACATGAGAGAAATAAACTTACTGCTCAATCTGTCAAGTGTGCTTTCTTAGGTTATGCTGGTAATCAAAAAGGATTTCTTTGCTATGATTCTCATGCTCAACGTACTCGTGTCTCTAGGAATGTAATTTTTTTTGAACATCAGCCCTATTTTAGCTTCCAACAGACTTCCGAATTCCCTTCTCTATCTGTGCTACCACATTTTCCTGAGTCGCCAACCTCTGTACAACGATTTAACCCTGATCATGTTTATCATAGACGTACTCCTGCGTTTGATTCTTCTACAGGTCTCACTGAGGCTCCTCCAACTCTTCCTGTGGCATCTGATTCTGTTCTACCTGTTTCCAATGATCCACCTCCTCTTCGTCGAAGCTCTAGAACTCACAAACCCCCTGACTGGTATGGCTTTTCAGCCCATGTGGCTATGTCTACTACTTTGTCTTCTATTTCTATTCCCACTTGTTATAAACAGGCTATGAAACTTGAGTGTTGGCGCCAAGCCATGGAGACTGAATTTCAGGCACTTGAGGAAAATCATACTTGGGACATTGTTTCTTGCCCTCCAAATGTTAAACCAATTGGTAGTAAGTGGGTCTATACTGTGAAACTCAAGTCTGATGGCTCTTTAGATAGATACAAAGCTCGATTGGTTGCTCTTGGCAATAAACAAGAATATGGCCTTGACTATGACGAAACATACGCACCAGTTGCTAAGATGACTACGGTGAGAACCATTCTTGCTATTGCATCCTCTCAATCTTGGCCTTTACATCAGATGGATGTCAAAAATGCCTTCTTGCATGGGGACCTTAAGGAAGCGATTTACATGAAACTTCCACCTGGTATGTCCTTGACTACTTCTAATGAAGTTTGCCAGCTCAGACGCTCTTTGTATGGGTTGAAGCAGGCCCCCCGAGCCTGGTTTGAGAAGTTTTGCAACACTCTTCTTAGCCTCTCTTTTACGCAAAGTCAATATGATTCGTCTCTCTTCCTTCATAAGACACCCACTGGTATGGTCTTTCTCTTAGTCTATGTTGATGATATTATCATTACTGGTAATGACAAGGGGCTGATCACTAAGCTTCAAAATAAGTTGCATAGTACATTTCAAATGAAAGATCTTGGGCATCTCACCTATTTTTTGGGGCTGGAAGTTCATACTCGCACTCATGGTTTGTTTTTAAATCAGCACAAATATATCCAAGATCTCATTGAACTTGCTGGCTTAAAGGAGGCTACTGCTGTTGATACGCCAATGGAAGTGAATGTAAAATACCGAAAAGATGAGGGCGAGCTTTTGCCTGATCCTTTTTTATATAGACAACTTGTGGGAAGTCTTATCTACCTAACAATTACACGGCCTGATATCTCATATGCTGTCCATATAGTTAGCAGATTTATGCAATCGCCTCGACATCTTCATCTTGCTGCAGTTCGTCGCATTATTCGATACTTAATTGGGACACCTACTCTTGGGTTGTTTTTTCCTAGACAATCTGCTCTTCATTTGACAGCATATAGTGATGCCGATTGGGCTGGATGCCCAGATACTCGGAAGTCTACAACAGGCTGGTGCATTTTTCTTGGAGATGCCTTGATTTCTTGGAAGTGTAAGAAACAGGACTGTGTCTCTAAATCTTCCACGGAGGCTGAATATAGAGCCATGTCAGCAGCTTGCTCTGAAGTTGTTTGGTTACGTGGTCTTCTTTCTGAACTTGAATTTCCTCAAACTGATCCAACTCCACTTCATGGTGATAACACTAGTGCCATTCAAATAGCTGCAAATCCCGTCTATCATGAACGCACAAAGCACATAGAGGTGGACTGTCATTACATTAGGGAGATTTTTACTCGTGGTGTTATCACTCTTCCTCATCTTACTACTGATCTTCAAATTGCTGATGTTTTTACCAAAGCTTTGACACGCCAAAGACACAAATTTCTTAGTAGCAAATTGCTGCTGGTCGACTTACCCGCATCAATTTGAGGGGGGATGTCAATGTATATGCAGTACCATCCATATACATTACAAAAGGTTTGTTGCAAGATTTACGGGGTAATTCACAATTCATGGGACAAAATAATTGTACAGCTGGTTGGACCTTCTTTAATTATTCCATTTGACTTGTAATCATTTCCTTTCTTTATTCTTTAATTATTCCATTTGACTTGTAATCATTTCCTTTGATTATTTTCCTTCTTTTAACTTCATTGTATAGACAAGAGTCGGAGAAGAAACGCAGAAAAATATTGTAGTGTTGGGCGGCAAAACATTGTTTCAATAGATCTTGTTTATTTTGTCAGTCCTTTCCACTTTTATTTGTGTTCGGTAATGAGCATCGTAAGAGAGCCTTAAAGTTCAACTGAAGCTTGCATTAATTATCTTCTAATTTGATTAATATATACAGACTGTTGCATAAATTATCTTATAATTTTCGCACAATATGTACAGACTGTTTCTCCAGGCTGTTTTGGCTTTTGTTTCTTGCCTTGTTGTTTTTTTTATTTCTGACTTGTGGACGTTTCCGAAAAATATGAAGCCACAATTAATTTTGCTTAATTCGATTTAAGGATTCTGTGCACTGTTAAATAGTATTTAACATTCACCAATTTTGCATTTTCCGAAAAATATGAAGCCACAATTAATTTTTACTGCAATGCAACTCTTAAATTTTTTAATTAATATAGAAAGGATTTGATGTTGAACAAATTTAAAATTATTCGTTTAGATATAATTAAATGTCAAATGGGAAGGGCTTTAGAGTAAATTTTATGCCTATTATCAAGGATGATAGGGTACAATTCATATATTAAGGCATTAATCTTGGTTTGTAAATTAAATTGAAAATGAAAACCTTGTTTTTATAAGCTAAATCTGCAAACTATTTTCATTTATAATGTTGTTAATGAAGCCGTTTTTTTTCTTCTTTTGGATCGCATGATAGCCTTTATGCTTGTGGCATTTACTTAAAAGTCCAGAAAATGTCCTAAAGCAACTTATGGTTTCTAATATTTGCCTTGTCATAATATATTGTATATTTATTCTTGTTTACTTTCTTCTTCATTTTTCCCATTTGCACTAATTTCATGTTATTGTTGAATCAACAAGATTATTATTCATAGACCGCCTGGAATTGAGTATTTTGATTATCAATTGCTTTACTACCAGTTCTGTTAAACTTTGGTATATCTCATGTTTTCTTATAAAGTTTATGAATGTCCCTCGGTGTTTATTTTCTGAATTCATATACTTGAACTGTACTGCTTTTTGGATCAAGCAATTTGATTGCAGCCCAACTGCCAGAGATGATTGCGTGAATTTTTATTAAATCTTCTCCTACCCATAATATCATGAGATAACTATAGGATGTTGTTTGAAATGGGGATGAAAACTAGTCTTAGCTGCTCTAAAAGATGACTCTTCTCCTTTGCGGGATGACTTTCAATATATAACTGGTATATGGTTCGTTTTATTATTTTTGTGCAGCAATTGCTGGTGTGGTTGCATATAATAATCAAAAATTGAAGAAGGAAGCTTCTCGAGATGTTTTTGATGAATAACAACCTGTTGAATCCATACCATTGACTGAATCAACTACCAACCGTTAGTGTGCAGTACCGCCAAGAAATTTTGAAGGTATTTAATTGCATATAAGAAAATTATTTTGTTGCCAAGCATTATTATGTCATAACAATAATAATTACAACAAAGCAACGATAATAAATAGCTATATAGTATTAATATTATAATTTATGCTTAGATGTGTTGAGATTTATAGAAATCTCTATAATTATAAGTTTATAGCGAACCTTTTTAGCAAATTAA
The DNA here is from genome assembly GCA_037975025.1 of Excoecaria agallocha. NCBI lineage: Eukaryota > Viridiplantae > Streptophyta > Magnoliopsida > Malpighiales > Euphorbiaceae > Excoecaria > Excoecaria agallocha. The sequence continues at coordinate 1,734,120 of JBBPFJ010000019.1, read as the reverse complement.
TTTATTTTTTAATTAGGTAAAAATCAAAGACAGATAAAATGGTTCAATGTCATGACCCTGCCCCCCAACCCACTCAAAAATTTGCAAGTCAAATTGGTTGGGTCATAAAATGGGCACCTTCAGTTTGTGTCTGGTCAAGTTTTGATCTAATTTTAACATATAGGTTAGCAATATATATATATATATATATATATATATATATATATATATATATATATATATATATATATATATATATATATATATATATATATATATATATATATGTCACGTGATGGGAACTAACTTATGAAGGTAAACATAATTAAGGCCTAAAAAGTAAACTCAATAATGAAAATGTCTCGTTCTCCTATTGGTTCTTTTTATGTTCATCTTGGGATGACTTTTCCAATCTGCAGGTTTGTTCTGTCCAATTATCTTGCCATTTTTAAGATATTGAATCTTTACTAATTGGTATCTTATTAATGCCGTATTTGTAGATGCTGTTAGGTGCTGCTGTTTTTCGCCACTTATCAATTACAAACCCACTGGCTGCTAGAAGAGATGCCTTACAGAGCACAGTGATTCGCCTAAGAGAGGGTTTTTGTAGAAAGGACCAGAACAATCTTACAACAATTGCTGGTTCAGCTTCTTCAGCATAATTCACCTAAGTTGGTTTTCTCCAGCAGTTTACTTGCACATGGCCAAACCTCTTGCAATAATGGCATTGAACACTGCTAGTGCATCCTCTTCCTCGGCCTCGACTTCGACTAGCACCTTTTCCTCGCCCATGCATTTGCTGGTCCAGATACATCAATTCTTTAATAGCTGCGGCACTTTTTTTTCCTGATCAAATGCTTTTTCTTCAGCCTTCTTCTCTGGTTGAACCAAACTTTCTTCATGGGCTTGTAGGATGCCCATCAACTTATCAAAAGAAAGCTTGGTTAGATCCTGAGAGACCTCTACAGCAGCCACCATAGACTCGAAACGAGGTGGTAGGCTCCTTAGGATCTTAGTTACCACCACATCGTCTTTGCATGATTCACCAAAGCTCCTCATCTGACTCACATTTGATTTGACCCAGGATAAATATTCTTGTATACTCTTTGTGCTCTTCATGACAGAAGTTTCAAATTCTCTTCTCAGTGTTTGCAGTCATACTGTAATTACTTTTTGAGCACCTTTGTATTTCTTTTGAAGCGTCTCTCGTGCTTTCTTAGCAGTTTCCATACCCAAAATTATGGGAAAATCCTCTTCACCCATAGCCTGCTGCAACAGACACAATGCCCGTGCATCCTTTTTGCAATTTTCCCTCAAACCAGCAACACCTTCGTGATCATCAAATCCGCTTTCCACTATCTCCCACAGCTTTTGAGATTTTAGCAGGGTTTTTATCTTTACACACCAAGAGTGATATTTCTCACCATTGAAGGGTGGAATATGCACTTGTGAAGATGAAGAGATAGAGGAAACACCATTTGCTGCCATCACACACTCAATTGTGTTTCACTCGATTTCTCACGTGTTTTCTCTATCTCTCTCTTCATCCAGTTAACAACTGAACCAGGCTCTGATACCAAACTATTAGAATTAAAAATTCTCTAAAGGGATTTACGATGACAAGAACCACATAATATTGGAAGGCTATTTTTGTCACAATTTTATTCAAACTCAGATGCCTGTTAAATAGGCTAATACAACTGAAAATAAAAGAAACAACCTCCTAACTAATAGGAGAAGTGCCCAACGTGGTTGAGAGATAATAGGCATTATTGAAGAAATAAATTTTGATTTTAACAGAAAATTGTGACTCCTTCCTTTATTTGCATGCAGCTGCTGACCAAGTCCTCCTTTCTATTATTTTGGAGCAACTTTAACAAAGCTACCCATTGAAGGGTTGCCTAACAATCTTTATAGGGTGTTGGAAGAGGATGCTCTGGGGCTTGCCAATACTCTATAGATACAACAAGAACTTGAGATTCCAATGCTAAAGAGTTGATGTAAGTGTGGAAGAAGAGAGAGAAAGCAGACTCTATGCAGAAAGCTCCTCCATGGAAATAGAGCAAGATTGGGATTAATTTTTTATTGGATTGCGGGAGATAGAGACGAGCAGAGATAGGTGGAGTTTGAGAGATGGTTATGTCTTTAGATTGTGGGTCTTGGTGTAGCGATAATGGTGTGTAAAGTGAGTTAGAAGGGCATTCCACGGAGCCATATTTGTAAACACAGACTAGAGAAGGAATCTCTCTGTCTACTCCTTTTGATTCAGGTAGAAGCCATTAGTTAAAATACTTGTGCCCCTCTACGTATACTATATATCCTATGGAAAATAAATATACATCACTATATATATATAGTCTTTAACTATAGAAATTGTGTGGTTAAAATATTTGTGCCCCTTAAGTAGGGTTATTCAAATATGGATTGCAAGGGTTATATTTATTTTTTCATTCAATCCATCAAAAATTTTAAATGAATTGAACCCAACTCAAACCAGTTAGATTATGAATGAATTTTTTTTATATTGGATTGATTAATTTATGTTGGGTTATGATAATTATAATATAAATTAAAAATTATTTATATTTATATATTTTTAAATATAAGCTATTAATTTTATTTTTATAAATATTTTTTTAAATACTGCATGTATGTTTTGATTTTTTTTTTAAACAAATTAATAGCACCCTAAAATTTTATAGATTAAATTGAATGATTATAATTGATTTACAAATTAATGTCTAACAATATAAATTTATTTAGCTTAAATTGAATAGTTATTGAATATTTGAAAGTGGATAATTTTTATAAAAAAGAAAAATAAATAATTGTATATATGTGGAATTCATATCCAATTTTTAATATCATTTTCACTTATTTTAAAAATTAACATCCAAATAAATTTCACGAATAAAATAATCTATTATATTATCTTATATTTCATTTTTTTGTCCCAGCTGGTTCATCATGCTTCTCTTCACGTGAGATATTTTCAATAAATCTCCATTTATTTATCAAACTTTTGTAAAGGATTTGATTATATGGAAGTTTTAGAGTGCAAGTTGCTATAATAATAATAATAATAATAATAATAATAATAATAATAATAATAATAATAATAATAATAATAATCATAGTTATTAAAATCGGACCGAACCAATCGATTGAACCAATTTAATCGTAAACCGATTGGACAGTCGGTTGGTTCAACTACTATTGTAATAATAGGAACAAATACAAGAGACTTTCATTCAACAGCGGCGGAGCTCTGAAAATGTCGATGAGAGTAAGATATTTCTTTAAGTAGTTGGTGGTAAGAATAACCATGGAAGGATTTTTGGCTTAGATTTTATTGCAAATACATCCCATTCGTATTTCTCCACATCATCTACTGCTGCTTGTAGTAGGCGGTTTGAACCTTCTGAGAGAGTCATTCAACTAGAGAACACACTCACCATGTTGTTGGATAGTGTAACCCAGCTAAAGAATTAGATAGAAAAGTTGGAAACCAAGGGTAACACCTGATCTCAGTAGCTAGATCGTCCTCTTTCACCAACTACATAGTTTAGATTTGTAATATTTAGATATTGATACTGACTATACATTGTGTTTGTTATGGCTTTTTATGGATTCATACTTTACAGTAGTAGAATATGTTTTTAGGATTTTTATCGTCGTACATTATAATTTTTATATTATACTATCAATAAGAATATTTTATTAAATTGCATTATGAATTTGGATTATATATATTTATTTATAAACAATAAATTTTGATTGAAACTAAAATTTTATGCGAAGCTATCAAAATTTTACATTTTCAATTGTTAAATTTAGAAATGGAAAAATAATTTCCATAGCTAAATTTAGAAATGGAAAAACAATTTCCATTGATAAAATTAGAAACAAAAACTTTAAATTCGTTGCTAAATTTAGTAACGAAAAAGTTATTATGTTGGTAATTTTGACTATTTCACAGGAACTTACATTGGTTAGCTTTTGCAACAGAATTCAAATTTTATTGCTAAATTTAGCAATGGAAAATAATTTTTATTGCTAAAAAATAGCAACTATCAAATTTGCAACCACTCGTTCCATTGCTAATTTTGGTTAGCAACTGAAATTCAACAATTTTCATTGCTAATTTTTGTTGCTAATTGGATATTTTCTTATAGTGGAAATTGGTACAAATCTCATATACTATGCTTCATCGCTTTTTTTCCTTATTATCTCTTTATAATGGTAGATAGGATAAAAATACTTGCCTCTAATTTGTTATGGTTCATTTAGGTCTAAAGGAAAAATTAGATTTTTAAATGGGTATAACAAGAACATGAAGGCATGTGCATAAAGAACTAGAGAGCACACTGCAGCGAAAGGATACTTTTCTATTCATTTCTTTGTTGTATATATACATAGTACATTGTGGTTTGATATGCCACTGAAGCTTGGCAGCAGTAACAATATGATAAGTGATAAGTGTAGAGAGTTAGGGAGATAAAATTACATTTGAGAAGGAATCTTTTATACTGTGGTTTAATCTTTTTCGTGATTGAAGGAAACTACAGTGGGATAAGGTTTAACACTCCCTTGCAAGATTGAGGTCCCATCACGGACACCAATCTTGGACCTGTTGTTGAGAAACTGAATTTTGGACAACGGTTTAGTGAGGAGATCAGCTAGCTGGTCTTTGAATGAAATATGAGACACCTGCAAATGGCCTTTCTGGACAAGATCACGAACGAAGTGGACGTCAATTTCTATATGCTTCATTTTTGAGTGGAACACCAAATTTTGACAAGTGTATGTGGTGCATATTGTAACACCCTTCTCGGAACAGTCCTTATCAAAACGAGACTTAACTGAAGACAATAAGTTTTCTTTTTTTTTTTGAACAATTCGAAACACTTAAAAATACTTTTTCATTAATTCTAGAATCAAACAACAGTCTTATAAACAATTAAAACAAACATCACCCATCACACCAAAAACTTGCACTGTTCACTCATCCATTAACAGTTAAAATATAATCAAAATACAATACAATATTTTACCTTAATAGTCTAAGTATATACATGCCAAAAGCTTATACTAACTAATACAAAAATCTTCTCTTCCAATCTGGACCTTCAATGTATTGTGCTCTCGCAGCACTCCAGAACCTGCACGCAGTAAACACTACGTGCTGAGCATTAAATATGCCCAATGGTGACTACTAATCCAAGAATTTTCCAAGAATAAGCATAATTACATAATTTATGCTACTATTATTCTTATTTCATTTAACACTTTCTCTTACTTTTATTAACGTTAGTCATGTTATTAACTCGTATTTTGGTAATCATTGTTCTTTGTTTCCTAATCTTATTATCATTATATTTACACAATATCTTATACAAAGAAAACACTTATAAAATCATTAAATTATTCATTAAAACATCAATTTAACTTATTCTATAATATTATTCAATTTAATCGTGTAATTACAAATTTGCCCTTATTAAGCTTATTTTTTATCTTTGAACTAATAATTGAGGTATTTTACATTCTTATATACTTATTTTGACATTTATATGTGAAAATTAAGTTTTAGTCCTTGTTGACTATAAAATTCACTTTTTAGATAATTTAACTATTATCTGACTATTTTATCCTTATTTAAGCAATTCTTATTTAATTTACTTACTTTCTACACTTTTAGAAAAAATTGTCATTTTGCCCCTAAACTTTCTTTTTCTTTCATTTTAGTCCTTCCTCACTCTTTCTTCTCACTTTTCATTGTCTTTTCATATTTTTATCAATTTACTTTCATTATGCCCCTAGTACAAACTCGACAGAAAATCTCAGACCAGATACACGAAATATAGATCCCATAGGCCCCACTAAAAGAGAAATGATTTCCAAGGAACCATTCCTATAACACTGCACTTTTCACTTTCACTTTACACTTAAGCTATGGAGATCAAAGATCCTATCCATAGCAAAGCAAGTCACCATGACTTGCACTGCGGTAAAGGGTGTTCCTATGGTTAGCCAACTATATCCAGAACTAGTTTTTACTGCCAGACTAATTTTAAGGGCATAGTAATAATTACTTTATTAACCTTTTTAGTTCCGAAAAATTCGACGGTTGACTTTTTATTTCTTTCTCATTAATTATAATTTAATTTCATATCAATTCACTTTTTTAGTCATTTTTATGCAATTATTCATTAATAATTCAATTATTCCATTACACATATTCACATTAAATTCTCAATGAAATCCTAATAATTTCAATAAATTCCAATAAAATTTATTTATGCATTATTTACTATTTACCATTACTTTCTACTTAAATCATCAATTATTTCATAATAGTTCACAACTTTTACTATATACATACGCAATACATAATCTTAAAAATTCCAAAATAAATTTTAAATATTTCTTAAAAATTCATAGAAACTATTTATTATTTATATAATTAATTTAGGCTAATATATATTATTTTCATGCAAAATTCTATCATTTTACCCTAGAAGAAAATTTGGCCACCTAAAGAACATCACCCTAAAATTTTTCTTTCTTCCTTTTTAGCTTTCATTTCATCTCCTTTAAGGTTCAATTTCATTTACCCTAAGCAAACTTCATCAATTAATAACTTTTAAAAATTTTACCCTAATTATATAATAGAATTAAATTCATAAACTTAGAAAATGTAAAGATTTACTAGCCACTTATAATTTTTACTTGATTTAGGAAGCCTAAGCCTCCTTTTCTTTGCCTTTGTCCCTTGAAAAATCTTCTCCTTCTTCACCACCTACCATGGCCGGCCAATAAACCTTATTTTTCTTTATTTTTTTGTTCTCAAATGAAAAATACAAGCTCATAATCATATTCTACACCCAAAAATCTATGAAAAAATACTAAAGAATAAATTTAAATCACTAAAATTCTCAAGTTCAATCTTACCCCTTTTTCTTTCTCTACTTGATTTCTCCACTTACTTTGCCCAAATCAATCAATAGGAGCTATTTTGGTGATCTATAGAGGTGGAACTATAACTCTTAAGTTGGAATTTATGGAAGATTTTGAGTGATTAGGAAGCAAAAGAGAGAGAAGTGTGAAGAAGAATTGGTTCGGCCATGGTGAGGAAAGGAGAGAGCTGCTGTAATTTTCTGAAAAATTCTACAGATTTTAGCTCCTTAAATACTCCTCATTGGGTCCAAAATTGGGCTTGATCCATGGGCTTAGCCCAATTAATTCTTAAGGCCTAATTTAGGCCTTTTAAAGTCCAATAAAATTTCTCTCTCTTCTAGCCTTCAAATCACTTCAAAAATAATTTTATCACTCTTATCACATCAAAAATAGTTAGTACATAAATTTTTGGCTCAATTGAAGTCAGTTATCGATTTGATTCAAACTTATCGATCCGATTTGACAACTGTCGGTGTCACCAAAAAATTTAATTCTCATCACTAAAATATTCTACATAAAAATTCATGTAGACATGCAAAATTTAAAAATTTTTGGAGTTCGTTTACTATTTTTAATAATTTATGCAAAATCAAGTCGCCTTTCCTATCAGAGAAATTGACTCGCTACCTTTTTCGTATTTTTGACCTTTTGAGGCCCATTTGACCTCAATTTCACTTCAAATTTCGACCCCGGACTCACCATAACCAATACTTTCCAATGGTCCAATAAAATATTTTTGGCTTCCGGGTATCCTTTCGGGTCCGGAAAATACTATTTACCATCAAAAATACTGTTCACGGCTAACTCGGTGTTAAGGTCATTACAGAAGCTAAATAGCCTAATTGTTCATAAACATCTTCCTAAACTAATAGAACCAGCAAAATCAATAACATTTAGGTTCAACAACACTACTGTGTATTAGGATGTATGCTCGATGTTGAAGCATTGGATTGACTTAGTTGTGTGCTGATATTAACCGGAACCCTTGTAGTAGCATTAGTAATAGGCACATTCTTTTGATTTATTGTATTTATCCTTTGTTGTTGTAATTGAGTGGAAGTTATTGCTGGTCTGCCTCTCCATCTTAGACCACTGTGAGGCTTAAATCCAAGATCAGTGTTAGTTTCAACAACACTTTTCATTTATATCCCATGCCTGATCACTTTTTTAGAGTGCCTACCAGGCTGCAATTTACATAATACATATGAGATAGACATTAATAACCATTATCACTTAAAATATAAAAATAGGTTGATGTTTAAGAATATTACATTACAAATAGTTTGGCCAGTGCATTCATCAATGAAATAACCATGACCGACCTCTTTCCTTTTCTGGCTAATGATCCCTCCACCTCTTTCTGTAGCTTGATTAGTAGATTGCCTTGTAGCTACCCCTCTTCCTCTCCCTCTTCCTCTTCCTCTTGCTGTATCGGTGACATTATCACTGCCTCTACCTTTTACTCTTGTACCATTGTTGTTAACTGTATTGATAGCACTTGTATCATTACATACTGATGAGGGAGAGTGAATGTTTAAGGTAGGTTATGAATGAGACATTGATGTTGATCCATGGTCATATGACTGACTTGGCTGTGATGGTGGAACCTGTAAACAATAATATTGGTGTGTTGCATCAGCAAATCAAAGGCAAAATAAATAATTAAATAATGCATTACCTATGTCCTGCATCCAGCCCTGTTGTGTCCAGTTTGATGACACTTAGAACATGTCGTCCTTGTCCTTCTCCTGGAAGCTTTACCATATTTTGCCTTAGGTTCGGATTGTTCATTTCTTCTGCATCTCTTGGGCCTGCTTGACATAGGCTTAACCTCTGGAAGTTCAATTACCAGATTGTTTGAATCAGGCCCCATCTTCATATTGAGTATTAGTTGAATGAAGTATTGGCAAGCCTTAAGAAAACTCGACTTTCTACACCAATGTTCAAAGTAGTTTTCTGATTCCTGTCCTAATGATACATTGAACATATTGCATGTGCACATGGAATTCCCTTAATCATCTATGATCTATATGTACATGTTTCTTCCTCAAGTCAATTATATGTACATAATCACCTTCAATAACTTCAAACCCACTATCACCATTCCAAGTAACTTTACATCTCCTAGAATATGTAATGTTGTCCTCTAGTGACAATCTTGCCATTGATGAAATGTCAGAAATCTATGTTTCAGCAAATCTTCGCATTGCAACATGCTTATTAGTTTATGCCTAATCTCCTCTAACACACTAACAATACACCTATGCCTAGTAGCAATTATCCATGAATTGAATGTCTCACACATATTATTCTCAATAACATCACATTTAATAGAATCTATAAAAAATGACCTACACCAAGTTTCTTTAGGATAAGTTAATAAATCCTTAACTATGCCATTACCAAGCTTACTTAAATTTTGAAGTTTATCTTTTAATTTTACTTCAAAACTTGACTTGGCACATCTCCAAAATTGTTTCCTCCTCTCTTCACCTCTCCATGTATGTGCCCATCTAGACCAAATATGCCTTGCACACATCCTATGTTTAAAGGCTGGTAAAAGCTCTTGAATTGCTGGTACAAGTCCCTGTTACAGCATATTTAAATTTACATATTTTTGCATTTTGGTAAAACAATGTATCATATAAATAAGCATGAAAAAAATGATTAGTAATATCTTCTACATGTCAGACATAACAGTCAATCCTTCTCCATTTCCAAGCTCAAGATCTTTAATAAGATAATTGATAAACCAACTCCAAGAATGCTTTGTTTCTTAATCAACTACTGCCTAGGCTAAAGGGTATATTTGTTGGTTACCATTCTTGCCAACAGCAACTAAAAGTTTACCCCTACGTACACCTTTTAAAAAACATCCATCAAATCCTATAATTCTCCTGCACCCTTCTTTCCAACCTCTCTTTAAAGCATTGAAACACACATAAAAATAAATAAACTACTTCTTTGGTTCAGTGTCTTTATATATGTATAATCAACAAGCTTTGAAAACTTCATCTTCCAATCCCTTATAAACTGCCCTATAACCATCATCTTTGCCCTTTGCCCTACAACACAAACTCCTACATACATACAGCCTATACTTCTCCCTTATCAACTCGTACAATTTTCAAATTTTAATATCTAGTTGCGACAGTATCCTCTCCTCAAATTTCCTTGCAATCCACTTCGAATTACACACCTTGTTCTTGTTCTTTTTACTACACTTATGCATTGATTGATATTTTTTAACCTTGAAATCTCCAGAATTTCCTTCAAAACTAGCATAAAGCTCCCACTTACAATTCTCTCCATTACATTTCACTCTAACTATATGTCTCTCATTTGATCTTAATTTAAGTTGGACTCCATTTTCACATGCATAATCAGCCACAACTTTTCTAAATTGTACAACATTTTTAAATATCATATGAAGTTCAAAAATAGGTACCTAACAGTTTGGATCAAATCTAACCTTGTTACTCTTTCTTTTTATGGCTTCTCCATCTTGTTCAACCCCAATGTCTTCACTTTCAGGACCAGAGCTATCCAAATAAACTTTATCACCTTTTAGTCTACCAGTATATCTATCTCCTTTCCTATTTTTAAGGTCTTCAAAACCCCTATCTATACCAGCCTCTTCTAGAGGAACTTCTTGAGCAGAATTACCTTATACCATTTTTGCCTTTTCTCTCCTCTCTGCCCTAATAACATCTCTAAATGCCCTTAATTTCAAATATACATCCCTGTCATCTTTTTCTGGAATAGCCTCTACATTCGATTCTACTTCATCAACCTCATCTCCAATCTCTTCTTCATCATTACCATCATCTCCTTCTGCCTCTACTTCTTCAACCTCAAGAGAACCAACTTCTACAAATTTAAACTCTGGTGGTTCTTCCTCTGCTACTGAAGAAGCTTGTTCTATATTGTTTACGACCATACTAAGCTCCTCATGCACACTAGTTATATTATCAGCAACAAAAGCAAAAACCTTAAAACCAACCCCACTTTCTTTATTATACTCAATGGGTATAGAAATTGCATAATTTATTATTGGGTCTTGGACCACATGTTGGATATAAATGTCCAACTTATCTCCATGTTTTAGGTCTTTAACTAAGTCCAAAAGTTTAAAATTATTTTTAATAAGTTTAAACTTTTTCGTAACTGGATCTTGGTAACAGAATCCAATAACTTCCAAATACCTAATTTCCCTAGAATGCCATGCTAGCTCAACTAAGGAAAAATGGTCTTTGTTTATAAACCATTGTTCCTCTTTATCTTTACCTACATACCTAGGTACCCCTTCATTTACAAATCTCTCCCCATGGTGAAAAACAATACGTATTACACAATCATCCATTTACTGCCAAAAAAAAGAGTACTGTAAATCAAAACATTCTCCAATTTTGTAATCCTAAGTTATTCCCAATTCATGTTACTATCAAATTTTAAAAAAAAAAGTAAAGTGTAACTATTTACAGAAGATTCTTTTACACTATAAAAATGCCCTAATTTTCACATTGAAATCTCAAAAATACCACTACAAAAGACAACTTAGTGGGAGCAAAAATACTTACCTTTCTCTTCTTTGTTGACTCCTCGAAATGGGTATATGTATCCTCCAATTTGAAAAACCACACCAATATAGAAAAAAGGAATTGCAGATTGTGCAATCCCTAGCCTCCTTTGAATGCTTCGGTCTCTACTTCGAGAAGATGTGCTCTCCACTTCGCCTATAATCTCTCGTTCTAATTTTCAAGAAAAAGAATCAATTCAAGGTTAATCGCAAACTCCTTTTATCTGTAATAGCTTAATCAAAAATCTTAGGGTTCTTTTGCCATTTTAGTTCCAAAATCCCCAATTTTTTCCTCATGTAACCGATTCTCTCTTACTTCTTTCCAATTCAGCTATTATTCACACTTGGACTGTTATAATTTGACATAATGCCACATCAGAACAATTAGAAGACACGCACAACCTCATACATATTATTTGTGAAATAAGGGTTTAAAAATCTGCCTCGGTGAGCTTTCAAGTGTTTAATTGTTCAAAGTTCAAGTTCAGGTGACAGAATGAAATATGGTTCCAAGTTCAGGCGCCAAATTATGTAGTTGGCCAATTCAAAACTTTCAAGGACATCTATGACGTCAGCAGTGATCTCATTAGACCTGTTTTTAGCATATCAATTTTGGCTTTTAAGAAAGTTCAAAGTGAATTATTTGTTTCTGACCAAAGAAAAAGCTTATTATTTGCTAGGATATGCATCATCCTTTTAATAAAGTACTTAATAAAGTGAATTAAGATAATAATTTTAAAGAAATCAACATTTTAATATTAATTTATTCTTATTTTAAATCTAAATCTCTAATTTTTAAAAGAATTATTAAATTAAATATTTGAAATTTGATTTATGAGAAAATTATATAAAAATTCAAATATCTAGACACTGGACGAACTTATAGAATGTCATGTCCTTTCTACGTTGTAGCTAAAAATCCTTCAATAAATCAAGACAACCGGAATTGGAAATCCTGAAAAAGAACACAATCATGGGTTCCAAAACAGTTTCAAGAATTCCTCTTGTTGATTTATCAGGTGAAAACCTGAAGCCTGGTTCAAGTTCCTGGAATTCAGCTTGCCAGGATATTAGAAAAGCACTAGAGGAATATGGGTGTTTGGAAGTAGTGTACAGTAATCTTAGTCTTGAATTTCACGAAAAACTTCTTCATGCACTTGAAGAATTATTCCAGCTTCCTCAAGAAACCAAAATGAAAAATGTAAACCCTAAGCCTGCTCATGGCTACATGGGCAAAATACCCACTTTTCCTATCCATGAAGGCTTGTGGATTGAGTATGCTACTAATAAAGATGAATTCCAAAACTTCACCAACCTCATGTGGCCCCAAGGAAACCAAAATTTCTGGTACTAGTTATTCGAAATAAATGTGATTTCTTTAGAGAATGGTTTCGATTTTTACTAAAAAATGAACTGAAATAACACACCGCACATATTAGATTGGTTTTGTTTTCTCTAATGCAAACATTGGTTTGTTCGATTTGATTGGTTTCTGACTGATATCATTATACTATTAAGCTAATATTTTATAGACTAACAAATGTTTATTTATTTATTTCTTTTTCTAGTGAGAGTGTGAGACTGTGTACTCTTATACAAAAATGGTAGCTGGATTGCAGGAGGTGTTGGTGAGAATGATATGTGAAAGCTATGGCATAGAGAAAGAGTACAGTGAGTGTCACATAAAATCGACCACATATCTTCTACGTTTGTTGAGATATAGAAGATCACCGGCAGAGACTAATCTCGGATTCAAGGGTCACACAGATAAGAGCCTCCTGTCCATTCTTCATCAGAATCACGTTAAGGGTTTGGAAATAAGAGCAAGAAATGGAGAGTGGATTTCTTATAATCCATCCTCCCACTCCTCTTTTGCAGTCATAGTCGGCGATGCATGCATGGTCAGTTACAACATAATTTGTTGTTACCAGTAGATTATTTTAGTATAAGAATGATATCCATGGGTGAAATTAACCTGCCAATCATATCAAACTTATCTGTAATGCTTAATTGAAGAGTTTTTGGATGTAGGCATGGAGCAATGATAGAATAAAATCCTGCTACCATAGGGTGATGGTGGGAGGCGAAGAGATTCGATAAGCAGTTGGATTGTTTTCATTCCTGAAAGGATTGATTAAGGCACCGGAGGAGCTAGTTGATGAAGAGCATCCAAGTATAGGCCATTTGAACATCACGGTCTCCTCGATTTCTATCAATCCAGCAATGATCTGAATAAAGGTGATAGCAACTTGGTTAAAGCCTATTGCGGATTTTAATTTAATTTACCGTAATTCATCAGGTGTTAAGTTTATTGGATTTCTTGATCTGTGTGTCCATCTTTTCCTTAGGCTCTTTATCGGCTTCATGTATTATAATATCAATTTCATCTAAAGTTGTCATGCCTTCTTAAATAAATAAAAAAAATTGTGAAAATTTTCTCCAATTTCATATTTCCTTAGTTTGGAATTGAATACATATTTCTCATCATTGGAAGAAAACAGTGATATAGAGATATAAATTAGAGAGAGCATCACTTTTTCGGGAAATTTAGTGATGGAATAATGATAGAAAATGCACTGTGTCGCTATACATGGCTCCAAGAACCCCACCCCCCCAAATACACAGTGGCGACAAAAAAGAAGAAAAACGCGTCAACCTTTTAGCGACAAACAAACGGCGGTCAAAAAAGAAGCGGAAGGAAATGAGACGGAAGTCCCCTCGCAATACGAATATACGAAGTATAATCTGATGGTCGGAGGTGTGATATTGACACGTAGAGAAAACTACAAAAATGGCTATTATGCATTTGTAGTCTTATTTTACAATTTATTTTTTCTACATATCAATTAGGGATAGATTCAAAATGAAAGGATGGGGAAGCCAAAAATTATATATGAAAGATTTAAAAAATTTGGGAGGACAAGTTATTGAAAAAAAAATTCAAACATTAAAATGTAAATGTAACAATCTAAGATAAAAATAGTAAATGGTAATGATAAATAGAGAATAATGGGGTAATTCGAAAAAAAAAATAATAAATTAAATTAAGCAAGAAAATGGGTATAAATGAGAAATTATATATGAGACACTGTATATATGTTAGAACACTATAAATAAATAAGATTTGAAATATTGTAATAATAGGAAGTAATTTAAGGAAACATAATAGTAGATAAGTAGTAAGTGGAATAACAAGGGTACGTTGGTAGTTTCAGAGATAAATAGAAAATTAAGACTTGAAATTGTAAATACGGTGAAAGGTGTGAGAAAATGGAAGAAAAATAATGAAAATAGGAAATAAGAAGAAAACACGGAATTAAAGTTGTATTTAAGATAAAATTTGAGAACATGTATATATGTGAATAAAAAAATGAAAAATATGAGAAATTGTGTCTATATATTAAGTATAAAGAGAATTCAGGAAATTTAACAAACAAAATTAAGAACACATATATAATAAGAGAAATGTTTTAAATTATGATTCATTAATATAGCATTGCGTGTTTAAAAAATATTAATTAGATATCCAACAGTAGATATGAAAATATTTAGTACGTAGTATTTACTACGCGTAAGCACATAAAGTAATCGAGTTGAGATTGTGTAAAAAGGGAAAGATGAATGAAGCAAAAAAAGAGTTCATGCATGGAAGCGAAAATTTTTTTTTTATGAATTTATGGCATGTTTATCGAGACATTTGTTTTTAGTAAGATAAATTAAGGCAATCCATGTAAATATTAGTAATATTTATATATGTAAAAATAGGAAATGTGGATGATAACATTTGATGTATCATGTATGTGGAGAATTGGATTGATTGTGTTGATATTGGAGTTTGAGTGGATGATTAATGCATTTGTAAATGTAATTTTGAAAATTTACAAGAGGTTAGTTGGAATTGCAACCGTTATGTTGCTAAAACTTTTAACAAGTGAATAGGAATCATTGATCAAATGAATAGTTATTTCGCGACTAATGAAATAAATGATACATGAAAGGTAAATAATGAAAGATAAAATTTAATAGCCAATTTTATAAGATAATTAAAGGACGGTACAATTAATAATGTCAGTGCGTGTGACATACTGGTATTCGACCCAATGTTTGGATATTGGATGTTATAATAAATTTACACAGAAAATTAAAAAAAATTGGAAGGCTAAAGTCCTGATTGACCTATTATGGGGTTAAAACTCTTCCAATATTAATTTTTGTCATTCACAAGATCCGATACCTTATTTAAGGGGAATAAATGTTAAATCACTTGAATCAACTAATATTGGTGGAGTAATATCTTTTTTAATGTAAATATACTATTATATTACATTTAGTGTAGAAAAACACAATGATTTCAAAAAATAATAATAATAAAATTATTCTTAATACTGGACAACATCAAACTTATTAATTTTAATACTCCAAATTTTATTTCATTATAAATATTAAGAATATAACAATCACAAACAGGTAGAGCACACCATTATTTATTAATACACACTTAGCTGAAAAGATAAATTATGGGCAAAGCATCATATGACAAATAGAAACTGCAGGTAGAGCACACTTAGCAGAAAAGGTTGATTATGGGGAAAGCATAATCAAACATCAATACCAAAATAAGTACTCAAAGGAACATATATCAAATTAGCTGCCGCATCTCTTTTTTCTAATTCAAGAACTTCACCAAAATCAAAAGGCTTATATAGCAAAGGATGCTCTTCATCCACCAGCTCCTCTGGAGCCTTTATCAAATATCCCTTCTTAAAGGCTGTGAACAATCCAATTGAGTACCTTAATTTATTTTCTTTTATTGTTACTCGATGATTTGGGGCGTATACTCGACCATTTGTCCATGCCTACAAGAAAAAAAGACATGTGAGTTATATTCTGGTTATAAGTGGGTAGTAAAAATTTAATGACTGTGTAATTAACCAAATTTGCATGACATGAGAAGTAAAAAGAGAAAGCAAGTCAAATGAATCCGAGGCTGCTCTCAGGCGCCTGAGAGGAAATAATGCTGATATATTAGAAGAAGCAACTGACATTAATGTAAATTCATATCCTGATGATTGTGGTTGAGAAACTGGATAAACAATGAAGAACGGAACAGGAACCATAAAAATAGACTTTTTGATTACACAATATTAGGCACATCGAGCTTGTCAACTTGTGCCTTAAATCTCTCAAGAATGGGACGTTTCCATTCATGGTTCAGTAGAGTAAGGATCCGAGTGACCCTTACCCAAAAATGGAGATGATGAAATATATTTAATTATTTATTATTTAATGTGGTGTTATTATTATTTCATCTGCACGATTCTTAATTTGCTGCGTGAAGTATAGTTGCTATTGCCATCTCGCCAATCTCAAGCCATGTCTTCTACTCAGTGTTTATAATGTAAGTTTTTGTTGAGTTAAGGGTGTTACAGTTGGGACAACGTTGAGTTGAAGGGGAGGGATGACAGATGTGTGCAACTATGGGTAGCTATTTATATATTAAGTTTATTAAAAAATAGCAAATTACAGAGATAATTAATATTGCTAATCGTAATTAAGAATGCATAATGAGAAGACTAATACAAATAGAAAATGATGTTATCATTTCCATAGAAGGTTAGGACGTCCAAGGAGGGGGACTCCCTGCATAGGCACTTAGCTCCCTATGGAAGGTTACAGCTCCCTGGATAAAGTCTGGTTATGCCCAGCAGAACACTGCCAAGCCTGGCCCTTGAACAAGTCTATTTCTTTCTATACAAATTAAATTTTATCAATAAAATAAAAAAATACATCAAATCATAAAATTTTAAAATTCATAAAACTGATGTAATTATTAGAATTTATTTTTATTTTTTTTTGGCGAAAACATAACATCCTGCGGGTAATTTGGTTTTTAACCGAAATTCAATTCATCTATTTTTTATAGAAAAATGGTCAGAACATCTTTCACACGAAAATAACACATTCCATTCAAAACAGATAATAATTTCCATTCAACAATACAACAATCTCCAAATCGAGAGAATAATTAAATTACATAATAAAAAGTTAAACTGCATTTAATTTCTAATAATATGAACGAATTAGTTCTACAAAAATATAAAGAAAATTTAGATAAATACGAAAATCAAATTTGAGATAAAAAGTTTCATATATCAATTTAATAATCCAATATGAATTAGTGGGTGCAAAGTTTTTAAAAGTGTAAGCGCATTTACAATAAACTATTACTACATTTTATATAAAGTGCCACATTTGCCTAATCGCTTGTATTTAGCTCTGTCTGCCCATGGTGGAGGTTGAGGCCCTCCCATGTCTTCCAAAGTGCTTCCCTTCACACAGTAAATGTATTCAAATAAAAATATATGTGAAAAAATTTAGTATAAAATTTAATTAAACTAATTTATATTTTTTAATGTGTTTTTACACAGGAATGAAGGATGGTGGGAATTTAAGCTGGGTGACTCAGGAAATAAATACCCCATTATTTCAATTGTTTAGCCATCCATTTGTTTTTAGAATATTATTACTATCACGTGCACAATTTAGGTTGTTTGTTAAGTATTGTGCTGAATTGAATTAAATCTTTATTATATTTCATTGTTTATATACCAATTCTATACAATTCACACAAGTGCCATTTCAAGTTATTACAATAATCTTGAGGTTGAAAGTTGTAACTACGTTTCAAAGTTACCCAAGTTACCGAATTACCTTTTTTATAATTTTGTTTTTTTTATAGAATTAGGAATATATTTTTTTTCTGAGATCTAACCATAATTATTAGGTATCACGGAAAATTTTCAGCTAATTACTGTAATTAAACCTATTTTCAACAATAAAAAGAACAAAAATAAATAATTTTTGAAGGTAAATTAGGACTTCTATTATTTTGATAAGACTATTTATTTATTTATTTTGAAAAATAGATAAGCTTCATTCAATAAAATAAATCGATTTCAAGAGCTGCGAATAATGGAAATAGCTCTAACCACTAAGTGAGCAACTGTGAATAATAAACTATTCATTTTTTTTAGCTAATGTTAAATAATTATTTTCACAACGTTTTGGATTTGTTAATAATTTGATGGATTCAAATAATTTTCTGAAATTTTTAGATTTGTCTCATCTCTTCCAATTCTGTTAAAGAGTTATATTGGAAGTTACGAGAACAAGCCATTACCATTGAACTATGAAATAGCATTCCAGCACATATTCTATACAGCAAACCTGTAAATGGGTGTCCTATTGCTAAATGATGAAAAGCGGGAAGCAATCTAGCACAGGGAGCACCAGAACTTAAATCAAGACATCAAACTTAATTATAAAAAAATTTCTCCCAATTCTATTGTAGAGAATGGTTTTGTCTTAGGAAGCCATTTAGCTACCCCCAGCTGCGAACATACTTGTCTCATTGTTGGCCGAAATTGAGGATTTTCACTCACACATACAAATGCAAGTTTCATAGACTTCATCACTCCTTGAGCAGTTTTACCATAAGGAAGCAAGAGCACATCCTTTAGCAGTGTTTGTTGGCTGGTTGGTGGACACAATGAAGATGAAGATGATGGAAAAGACGAAATGAGATCTCCGGGATGTTTTCCATTATTCAGAAACATGGGCCTCATATTCTGAATCCAACAACACATTGTTACTAGTAATGTCTCAATGAATAATTGGAGGAAAGCAATCATGGTGCATATATGATAATGCATTAGCTATTCCTTCTATTATATTTAGCCTTTTGATCCAATCCAACTCCATTGCTTCCACTCTATCACTTAAAGCCTTTCTCAAACTTCCTCTTTCAATGAAGTCATAAATCAAAAATGTGTATTTGGGATGTGAACAAAATCCGTGTAATTTCACAATATTTCGATGATGGATGTTTGTCAATGCTGCAATCTCACTTGTAAATGCTTTGGGGTCAGTACAAGATTGGTGAAGCTTCTTCACGGCAATCGCTCGACCTGGTGATACCATAGCTTTGTATACAATCCCATACCCTCCTTACACAATGCAGTACTTGGAGTCGAATTCTTCAGTAACCTCAATGATGTTTTCATATTACAAATCAAGATCATGACCCCAAATCATATTATTTGCGCCCCTGCCTACCTCTCCTGTCTTCGCTTTGCTGGCTCTTATTCTCCAATAGAGAATGAAAAAACCTCCAATTAAAACAAACAATAGCAACAAACCACCCAACAGAGGAAGAAGAATTATGATGCCTACTTTGTTTGCCGTTCTATGGAAAATACATACCTTAAGCATTATATTATTCCCACATAGGTCCTTATTGTTTCTAAGTGCTTCAAATGGAGCCTCATAGAAAGCTTTAATGTTGGAAATTCGGCCTTCCAATTCATTGCATGACATGTCCACTTTTGTCAAGGTTAATAAATTATCGAAACTTGCTGGAATTAAGCCTGACAGTTGGTTGGGGGAAAGGTTCAATCTCTCTAGTCTTTGCAACTCTCCAAACTGTTGTGGAATTGCAACCGATAAATTTTGGCTGAGATCCAGATCTTCTAAAGAGTGTAGGTTGCATAATTGTAATGGAATGCTCTTTGCCAACTTGTTCCTACTGAGATTCAAAAACAATAGTCCCAAGCACTCCCCAATCTGCTTTGGAATCGCTCCACTTAGACTATTTGTTGCGAGGCTAAGACATTGAAGAGTAGATAGTATTACTATTTTGTTAGGAATGCCACCTGAGAGCTTGTTACCATCAAGGTGAAGTTCAACCAATCTTAGTTGCCCTAATTCCTCTGGAATGACCCCTACAAGCTTATTGGATGAGAGATCTATCGATTGCAATTTTTTTGCCTTTTTTATTTCAACCGGTATTATGCCGGAGATATTATTATTGAAGATTCGAATTGTAGACAAATTGCCAAAATTTTCCCATTTTAACGAAAGCTCACCATAAAATTTGTTGCCACTTAAATCCATGAAATCTAAGTGTGGATGCGCACCAAATGCTCCAAATATATTTCCCATGAGTTAGTTGTTCCCAAGATGAAGTCTTAGCAAGCTACTACAGTTAGTAAGGCTTTTTGGCAAGGGACCACTAAAATAATTATCATCAGCAGAACAATACTGAAGTTCTCCACCAAGGCATGTCTTGTGGCAAGTGGCCATGAAACTTATTTGAGTAAATTTTCAAACATTTCATTTGTGTAAGGTAAGCCAATTCAAAATGAGGAGTTTCGAAGAATTCTTTCTCTGAAAGGCCTAAACCATACAAGTTTGTCAAGTTTCCAATAGAAGTCGGAACTCCACCAGTGAAATTATTGGTGTCGAGTTGAAGAGCACTAATTGATGACAACATTGAAATTTCATTGGGCATTGAACGAGAAAGTTGGTTGTTTAGAAGATAAAGAACGGATAGGTTAGTCAAGTTGCCTACAAAAGTTGGAATTGCACCGCTAATATTATTACATGACAAGATAATTTTTGTGACAAATCTCAACATTCTTATTTCCTTGGTATTGAACCAGAAAGTTTGTTGTAATGAAGATAAATAATGGATAAGTTTGTCAAGTTGCCCAAAGAGCTTGGAATTGCACCAATGAGATAATTATTTGACAACTCAAGATCTATGATAGATCTCATCCTTCCAATTTCTGGAGGTATTGAACCAGAAAGTTGGTTGTTTTCAAGACAAAGAATGGAAAGGTTAGTCAAGTTGCCTAGAGAACTTGGAATTGCACCAATGAGATAGTTATTTGACAATTTAAGCTTTGTGATAGATCTCAGCATGCCAATTTCGTGAGGTATTGAACTAGAGAGTTGATTGTCATAAACATAAAAATGGGATAAGTTTGTCAAGTTACCTAGAGAACTTGGAATGGCACCATTGAGATTATTATTTGACAAGCTAAGGTCTGTGACAGATCTCAACCTTCCAATTTCTTGAGATATTGAACCAGAGAGTTTATTGTGATCAAGGTAAAAAATGGATAAGTTTGTCACGTTGCGAACATGGAATGACACCACTGAGGCTATTATTTGACAAGTTAAGCTCTATAATAGATCTCATCATGCCAATTTCGTGAGATATTGAACCAGAGAGTTTGTTCTGATGAAGATCAAGAAAGGATAGGTTTGTCAAGTTTACCATAGAACACGGAATGGCACCACTGAAATTGTTATTTGACAAGACAAGACTTTCAAGTTTTGGAAGTTCAGAAATATGTGATGGAATAATCCCATATAATGAGTTGTTCCAAAGGTCAAGCTCCACTAGATTTGGAAAAAAAGAGAAGCTTAGACTCTGAAGCGTACCTTTCAAAGAAGAACTTCCAAGGTTTATATTGGTGACAGTGCCAGCTTTGTTGCAGGAAATGCCATACCAATTGCAAGGAGTGGTGGTTGGTTCCCATGTAGATAAGACAGATTGGCTTTGATTGTCAAGAGAAGCTTTCCACCACAAAAGACCGCTTGCCTCATTTTTAAAAGCAGACAAAGAAGTTTTGTGAATAGCAAAGGAAACAACAAATAGATGAGGAATCAGAATAATAATAATAAGGAAAAAGAAGAGGGACAGCATGGGAACTGGTTTCTCATGAAATAAATACAGTACTTGGGAATCAAGGGGAGTTATGTTTATGAAACGTTTTGAGTTGCAATTATAAAGCTACTTATAAAACCTTTTGTATAGAAGGTCATCAACCACTGCTTTAATTGAAGAAGAAAATGAAATCCTTCGGTCTCCATCCAACAAACCTAGGTCTTAAAATTTTGGTTGGCTTAGAAAATAAATTATTATATAAAAGGAATTCTGCTATATATAAAATAATATAAATTTGGAAGCAATTAAGACAAGAATATCAGCTGATCAATGTAGAAGTAGCCAACTTGGCTTGACTTGACTTCACACGGCAATGGTATTGTCTTAATGCTAAATGACTAGCTACTTATTGTGCAACAACTTGAGAATTCCTTTGAAAAATATAATTTGAAAAATCAAAACTCCCAAAAAATTAAGTCCATACGCATAACATCAGAAAGCCCTACCCATATAGAGGACTACTCCGTAGGATTTGTTGAAGCATTTTTCCAGAAACCGCCTCATGACTAAATTTTGTCATATAATTATAGTCAATTTAACTTTATTATTATTTTCACAGTGCAGGTTTTTCAATTTTGTTAAATTTGTCATAATAAAAATTAAAGAATAGGATACAATAATTGAAGGACAGAGTAGAAAAAGAAATTAAAACTTGGTAAAAATGAGCTTTTGACAGAGCCTGATTTTGTGATTTGATTCATGCTTGAAAACAAGCATTGGATAAGTGTATAACAACTCCTCCACTTACTGAGCTGTACACACACACACACACACACACACACAGCTCTTACTGTAACTCAAATATGTGAGAAATATACAAACCAGTTTCTACATTAACATGGTATCAGAGCCCTTGTCTTCTTCTCAAATTATTTCAGCCAATCCTGTTCTGCTCATCATGTCTTTTCTGTCAAATACACCAAGTAATAGCTTTTGTAATTGAGAAGGCAATAAAGCTATATGTACGTTAAAATATATATGCTGGAAGTAATTATATGAAATTGGTCTAAACATTATTATGTGAATCAGCTATATTATAAATTTAGTATAGAACACTTTACTATTTCAAAAAAGGTACATTATGATGTTAGAAATTGAATTAATAAATGTCCTTCATATCACCTCAAACTACAAAGCAAGAAGCTAAGAGAGACATGTGACACTAAAATATCCATTACAAAGCTGAATACAAGATCAGGGTATTTATAGCATGCTGCTGAATATCCAAACTAGCATTTCTTAAGTTCTTTACATCTAACCTAAAGTATACACTTTTTTTAGTTCCCATACTAGATCTGTCATTTTATCATTCAACAACCCAGATCTAGCTGAAAATTTCATTACAATTTCTAAAACCTAAGAGTTACCCACCAGTCCCCACACATTAATGCAGATATTCACTTGTTCCTTCCATGGAATACCTCTTCGTTTTCTGAAACCTGGTATAGCTTTTTGGTTGCAGACTGATCATGACAAAGTCATCCATCTATCGGCCCTGTGCAGAAAAGGAGGGAGCAAGCTATCAGGAGATTGACTTAGCAGGCAAATAAAAATCATTGCGTCATGCAAGTAAAGAAGAAACAGGAGTACAATGCAAGGGTTGGGCTTTACAAGATAAAATGAAATGCTAAGAGATACATAATAAGCACATCACAAGAAGACCAATTTTTAACTTACTAGCAAAGAGATAATAGGATCAGGCAGGAATAAGGCTGTCAAAGTACTGATATGAATCCCCTTCATAGTCCAGCAAACCATCAATATGTTGAGGCCTTAACTCTGTATCACAAATATTTTCAATTGTCCCCTGAAGCAGATTATAGCTCATCAATCTTCCATGTATGGCTAATACAATCGCTGACTCTTCTTCATTCTTGCCGACAATGACGCTCAAAATTGAAAATTTCCAGTCACGCACGGGAAAACCCCTGCTTATGGATTGAAGATCCACATGATACTTCATAATCCATCCAGAATCGTCCGCTGCCATCTCAAGAACATAATAATTGGAACCATGGTACCAATCTTTGTAAGCTATAACATGCAAATGCCCCTGAGACTCCACAAAGTACCGAACTTTTAATTCGACAGGCAGAGAAATTTTCTTAAAAGTCCAATTATCAAACAAAAAGCACAGTACCGATCCATCACATATCGACCAATGAATAGCACCATTACAAAAGACACCATCGCGAAAGCCAATTCCTAATGTGGGTGGATTTAAAAATTCCACGCGCAGATTGATTACATCTGCTGTTCTTGAATTCCAAGAATCATCCTCGAAGGAATATACAAAAATTTCAAGAAGATAAAATTCTAATCCTTTTTGGTGCAAATCAAGAATAAAGATGATCTTATAATGTGGAGATGAACTAGGATCAAATGCCCAGCTAACACTTACCAAATAATTGATTATCAATTTCTCCCTAACTAAAGCAGGAAAATAGAGCATTTTAGATTGTCTGGTAGTAGGATTACAGATGAAGTATACGACCCCTCAATCACACAATTATCCTCGCCTTAAATCTTCATTTTCCGATGAACTTTCAAGCTAGAACTGCACAGAAGCAACCCACTGCAGGATTGTAGTATTTTCAATTGAGCAGCCTTCATAAAATCAAAGGACGGAATTGATTCTTGTTTCAGAGAAATAACTTGAAATTCATCAAAATTGTCGAAGCCTTTATTGAGCAAGAGAGCTTTGGGAGTGGAGTTGATGCCACGGCGGATTCGATTGTGAGAGAGACAAAATTGGAGACTAGAAATGAGAGACAGCCATTCCTTAGATACACATTTGAACTTGATCAGTGACTTTGCGGGTAAACGGAGGAGAATATCGGTGAGAAGGTCCTCAATTTCGGCCACCTTAGCCGCGGCCGATTAGATTCACTTCGAACTCATGGTGTAGGGTTTCAAAATCTGAGTCTCAGATAATTTGTACACTGGACATACAAAGTATATTATATTCGCTCCCTACCATTTTAGAAAGTTATTTTTATATTTTATTTTATTTCACTTTAAATATTTTTTTAAATTTAAAAAACAAATTTATATATATTTCTCTATTTATCATATATTTTATTAAATATTTTTTTGTTATTTTCTATTTTTAACTAAAATTAAATAAAATTTTAAAAAATATAAAAAATATTTTCACCAATTATTATAATTTTTTATAAAATTAAAATATTTTAATTATTTTTTTATTTAAAAAAATAAAAATTTGTATTTTAAAATAAAACGAAAGATGTAATTCCTTAATAAATTCTTGTAGTAATTAAGTTAAGCTTTTAAAGAAAGCTAAAATACTTACCATAAATGCTTAATATATAAACAAACATAATACTGTGTGAGAGAACTCCAGGACCGTAACTGCCCTATATTGGGGGGATAATTGACCCACTTAATAATAAAAAATTTCAAAAGATCCTTATAATTTTATTTTTTAAAAAAATTAATGCTATTAAAATATTTAAATGAATTCGTTTTTAGTGATAAAAATTAAAATTGTCTTTAAATTATTAAAAATAATATACATTTATTTCTAAAATTTGTTTTAAAAAAAACCTCAAAATATTAAAATGGTATAAATTTACTCTTGTTTAATATTTTAAGGGTCAAATGTGGACCATTAATTTTAGATAAATGTGGATCATACTTTTATATTATCCATCAATAAAAAATGTCCATATTTGCTCTTATAAAAGTAAATATACACCATCCTCAATATTTTAACACATTTAGAAAAATAAATTTAAATGATAAGTTTGTACTGATTTTAATATTTTGAAAAAATTGTATTTTTTTATATTTTTACGTACGTGGATGAATTTTTTATAAATTGTTGTAGTTTATGACCCTGTTGGATTGAATTCTGGCTACGCCCTGTATATGGCTGTTTAACAATTTGAATCACATGAAAACAGTGAATTTTGTGTATAAGAGATTCTAACAGTCAAATATTGAAAGAAATATGGTGAAAAAAAATCAAATTATATGAGCTTAGAGAACTTATACGACGAGATAAAAATTATCCAGCACGATAAATATTAAGAGAAATTAAGAGAGAGAATTTGTGCTCTTTGATTATGAGAAATAAAAGTATATGACTAAAATTGTCTTATTCTCGAGAAACCACTCCATTGTTGCAAAAATGTTCTTTTAAATAATTATTTTCATAACATTTTGGATTTGTTAATAATTTGTTGGATTCAAATAATTTTCTGAAATTTTTAGATTTGTCTCATCTCTTCCAATTCTGTTAAAGAGTTATATTGGAAGTTATGAGAACAAGCCA
The DNA here is from genome assembly GCA_037975025.1 of Excoecaria agallocha. Lineage (NCBI taxonomy): Eukaryota > Viridiplantae > Streptophyta > Magnoliopsida > Malpighiales > Euphorbiaceae > Excoecaria > Excoecaria agallocha. The sequence continues at coordinate 1,707,732 of JBBPFJ010000019.1, read as the reverse complement.
TTAGCATTGAACTATGAAATAGCATTCCAGCACATATTCTATACAGCAAACCAGCCAGTGGTGGTTGTCTTATCGCTAAATGATGATAAGCGGGAAGCAATCTAACACAGGGCAGACAACACAATCTATTATGTAGCACCAAAACTTAAATCAAGACATCAAACTTAAACAAAAATTTCTCCCAATTCTATTGCAAAGAATGGTTTTGTCAAAGGAAGCCATTTAGCTACCACCAGCTGCGAACATACTTGTCTCATTGTTGGCCGAAATTGAGGATTTTCACTTACACATACAAATGCAAGTTTCATAGCCTTCATCACTCCTTCGGCAATTTTACCATGGGGAAGCAAGAGGCGTTGGTCTATCACATCCTTCAGCAGTGTCTGTTGGCCAGTTGGTGGACATGATGAAGACGAAGATTATTGGAAAGATGAGATGAGATCTCCAGGATGTTTTCCCATTATTATTTCAAGTGTCACGATACCAAAACTATACACATCACGTTTTTCATTCACTTTCACCATATATGCTAGCTCTACAAAATCCAATCACAGTACATCTTATCAATAATTATCAATCATAATACAAAAACCTGGTTAGAGATAGAATCAAATAGTGAAGTCTAAGATATAAAATTAAATAAGAAATGTAATTAATTTAATTTATAGATAGGTGATGATATCAAGGTATGAACCTGGAGCACTGTACCCAAATGTGCCTGCAAATGACGTCCAATTTGACGAGTCAGGAACCAATAGCCTAGCTGTGCCGAAGTCCGAAACATGGGTCTCATATTCAAAATCCAACAACACATTGTTACTGGTAATATCTCGATGAATAATTGGAGGAGAGCAGTCATGGTGCATATATGACAATGCATTAGCTATTCCTTCTATTACATTTAACCTTTTGATCCAATCAAACTCCATTGCTTCTACTTTGTCACTTAAAACCTTTTTCAAACTTCCTATTTCAATGAAGTCATAAATCAAAAATGTGTGTTGGGGATGTGAACAAAACCCATGTAATTTCACAATGTTTCGATGACGGATGTTTGTCAATGCAGCAAGCTCAGTTGTAAATGCTTTGAGATCAGTACAAGATTGGTGAAGCTTCTTCACAGCAACCGCTCGACCCAGTGATACCATAGCTTTGTACACAATCCCATACCCTCCTTCCCCAATGCAATACTTGGAGTTGAATCCTTCAGTAGCCTCAATGATGTTTTGATATTGCAAATCAGGATCGTGACCCCAAATCATATTATTACCTTCACTGCTTACCTCCTCTGACTTAGCTTTCTTGTCTCTTATTCTTCGATAGAGAATGAAGAAACCTCCAATTAAGACAAACAATAGCAACAAACCACCCAAGAGAGGAAGAAGAATTATGATGCCTATTGTTTTTCCCATTCTATGGAAAACGCATACCTTAAGCATTGTATTATTTCCACATAGATCTTTATTGTTTCTAAGTGCTTCAAATGGAGCCTCACGAAAAGCTCTAATGTTGGGAATTTGGCCTCCTAATTCATTGTATGATATGTCCACTTTTGTCAAGCTTAATAAATTATCGAAACTTGTTGGAATTGAGCCTAACAATAGGTTGCGGGAAAGGTTCAATCTCTCTAATCTTTGCAACTCTCCAAACTGTTGTGGGATCGCAACCAGCAAATTTTGACTAAGGTCAAGATCTTCTAAAGAGTGTAGGTTGCATAATTGTGATGGAATGCTCTTTTCCAACTTGTTCATGCTGAGATTCAAGAATATTAATCCCGAGCACTCCCCAATTTGCTCTGGAATTGCTCCGTTTATACTGTTTGCTGCGAGGTTAAGGCGTTGAAGAGTAGAAAGCAGTACTATTTTGTTAGGAATGCCACTTGTGAGCTTGTTGCCATCAAGGTGAAGTTCAACCAACCTTAGCTTCCCTAATTCTTCTGGAATGCTCCCTACAAGCTTATTGCATGAGAGATCTATCAATTGCAACTGTTGTTCCTTTTCGATTTCAGCCGGTATTATGCCAGAGATATTATTGTTTGAGATTCGAAATGTTGACAAATTGCTGAAATTTTTCCATTTCAAAGAAATCTCACCATAAAATTTGTTACCACTTAAATCCATGAATTTCAAGTGTGGATGCACGCCAAATGCTTCAGATATATTTCCTGTGAGTTGATTGTTCTCAACATGAATTCTCATCAAGCTACTATAATTTCTCAAGCTTTTTGGCACAGGACCGCTAAAATAATTATCATTCACAGAAAAATATCGAAGTTCTCCACCAAGGCATATGTCTTGTGGAAATTGTCCATTAAACTCATTTGAATAGATTAGCAATCTCTCTAAGTGAGTTATATTGTTCAATTGACATTCAAGAGGCCCAGTAAATTTATTTAAATTCAAAATCAATTCAACAAGTGATGCCATATTTCCAATTTCTTTAGGTATTGAACTTGAGAATTGGTTGTCACCAAGATTAAGAATGGATAGGTTTGTTAAATTTCCTATAGAACATGGAATGGCACCAGTAAGATTGTTAATTGACAAGTCAAGATTTGTGGCAGACCCCAACATTCCAATTTCTTTGGGTATTGAACCAAAGAGTTGGTTGTTATAAAGAAAAGAATGGATAAGTTTGTCAAGTTGTCCAGAGTGCTTGGAATTGCACCAATGAGATTGTTATTTGACAGCTCAAGATCTATAACAGATATCAACATTCCAATTTCTAGAGGTATTGAATTAGAAAGTTGATTGTCATTAATATAAAGAATAGATAGGTTAGTTAAGTTGCCTATAGAACTTGGAATTACACCACTAAGACTATTATATGACAAGCTAAGATTTTTGACAGATCTCAACATTCATATTTCTTTCGGTAGTGAACCAGAGAGTTTGTTGTGATGAAGATAAAGAATAGATAGATTTGTCAGATTTCCTATAGAACCTGAAATAGTACCACTGAGATTGTTATTTGACAAGTCAAGATTTGTGACAGATGCCAACATTCCAATTTGTTTGGGTATTGAACCAGAGAGTTGGTTGTTAAAAAGAAAAAGAATGGATAAATTTGTCAAGTTGCCCAGAGAGCTTGGAATTGCACCAATAAGATAGTTATTTGACAATTGAAGATCTATGATAAGTCTCAACATTCCAATTTCTCGAGGTATTGAACCAGAAAGTTGGTTGCTTCCAAGATAAAGAATGGATAATTTAGTCAAGTTGCTTAGAGAACTTGGAATTACACCACTGAGATTATTATATGACAAGCTAAGGTTTGTGATAGATCTCAACATTCCAATTTCTTTCGGTATTGAACCAGAGAGTTTGTTGTGATGGAGATAGAAAATGGATAGGTTTGTCAAGTTCCCTATAGAACATGGAATGACACCGTTGAGATTGTTATTTGACAAATCAAGGTTTGTAACAGATCTCAACATTCCAATTTCTTTGGATATTGAATTAGAGAGCTGATTGTTAAAAAGAAAAAGAATTGAGACATTTTTCAGGTTGCCTATAGAGCTTGGAATGGCACCACTGAGATTGTTATATGCCAAGTCAAGATATATAACAGATCTCAACATTCCGATTTCTAGAGGTATTAAACCAGAAAGTTGATTGCCACCAAGATAAAGAAAGGACAGGTTAGTCAAGTTGCCTACAGAACTTGGAATTGCACCACCGAGATTATTAAATGACAAGCTAAGGTTTGTGATGGATCTCGACATTCCTATTTCTTTAGGTATTGAACCAGAGAGTTTGTTTTGATGAAGATAAAAAATAGATAGGTTTGTCAAGTTTCCTATAGAAGACGGAACGACACCACTAAAATTGTTATTTGACAAGTCAAGAATATCAAGTTTTGAGAGGTTAGAAATATGTGAAGGAATAATCCCATGGAATGAGTTGAGACTAAGGTTAAACACCACAAGATCTAGAAAGAAAGAGAAGCTTAGACTGTGAAGCGTACCTTTCAAAGAAGAATTGAAAAGGCTTATATTGGTGACCCTACCAGCTTTGTTGCAGGAAATGCCATACCAATTGCAAGGAGTGGTGCTTGGTTCCCATGAAGATAAGATAGACTGGCTTCAAGAGAGGCTTTCCACCGCAAAAGACCACTTGACTCCTTTTTAACAGCAGACAAAGAAGTTTTGTGTATAGCAAAGGAAACAACAAACAGATGGGGAATTAAAATAATTATAATAAGGAAAAAGAAGAGGGACGACATGGGAACTGGTTTCTGAAGAAATAAATACATTACTTGGGAATCAAGGAGTTGTGTTTATGAAATCTTCGAGTTGCAATTATAAAGCTACTTGTAAAACCCTTTATATAGAAGGTCATCCACTACTGCTTTAATTGAAGAAGAAAATGAAATCATCGGTCTCCATCCAACAAACTTGGATCCTAGAATTTTGATTGGCTTAGAAAATGAATTAAATAAAAGTTCTGAAAAATCCGTTTTATTCATTTTTTTTGTAACTAATGATAATAAATAGCAAGAACATCATCATCGTATATGTTGAAAAGGTATAATTATGTTAAAATAATTATGCTGTATGAAATTATATGAAACGAGTTTAAACATTATGTGATGTGAATCAACTATAGTTTTGTTAATATATGTAACTAGTAAATGGCATAAATAATTATATTAGTACTTTAATTTCATTTTTATTAAATTTTGCTATATGTATATCATAGAAATTTGGAAGCAGTTAAGACAAGAATATCAGTTGATGGAGATGTAAGTTTAGAAAAATCAAAGCTCCATGATTTTCCATGCAAAAGGAAATGATAGAATTGGCTATATTTGAATTCAATTTAATTTTTTAGTTTGAACTTTTCAAATTGGATATCTTTATAAAATCTAAATCCTTTACGGTTTTGTAAATAAATCAAATTAACAATAAGTTAAAAACTTAAAATTCTAATATTAGCACCACAAAATTAATTGTGCATAATTTGAATTTTATAATAAATAATAACATTTTATTAAGAAAAACTAGAAGGGATAATCGAATCACATACCATTCAAATTATATGATAAAAATATATTTAAACTAATAATACCATATTTTGATAAAAAAAATGCAAAAATATTAGCATCGACATAGAACTTAGATAATTTAATATTTATAGTAAAGATAAATTAATTTTCAAAGTTTCACTTGGTTTGATTATTTTACAGTCTTTATTCTTAACAATTGAACTAAATCCAAATAACCGAATTACTATGAAATTAACAATCGAAATTAAATCGAATTATTTGATTAACCGAATCAAATAATTATCGATCCATTTAGTTCATCTATTCGGCTATAACCGAATTGCTTGCGGTGCCATTAATTTCATAATTCACATGCTTCCAATGTTGAATAACAGTAAAGATAAGGCCAACTACAATAGGAGATTTATTCATTAATATATAGAGACTGGTCATGAAGTGGATATTGCATGCAATGGCATCTTTGGTTCGCATCATAGTTATTAAACTCGGGTTGACTCAAGTGGTCGGATCAGTTGGACCATGACTCAGCAAACAATCCGAGTTGATTTAACATGAAAATCGAAAGGTGTAAAAACTCAGGTTGACTCGGGAAAAATTGGATTGAATCGAAACTCGATGACTCGGATCAGATTCAGGTTTAACCTAAAAATGTTGCATTTTGAGAAACAAAACCTTAAATCCCTAAATTTCCTTCCCTTTCTCTGCATCCATTTCAGACCAATAAAAAGAAAAAAGAAAAGCTATAGGGGAGAAGTTAAAATCAGGTTCACCTTTTTTTTGTCACCTAATGATTTTGATTTGAGGTTCACGGTAGCAAGGATTCTAATGGGTAATTCAACCCATTATAAATTGGTTTTAATATAAAAAGAAACTTCTTTAGTTTTAATATTTTTATATTTATATGTATTCATTAATAAATTTTTCAATGTATTTTGATATATCATATTTTTATTTTTTATAAATAATTATATTTAATAAAAATAAAAATTATGAGTCAATCCGATCTAATCAATTAACTTTTGACTTAGTTGGTAGATCAAATCAATCTCCGAACCATTTATGAAAATATTAGATCGCATATGAACCTTTCATAGACTTGCATAGACTTTCTTCCAACAGTCAAAAAATGAATCATTATTGTTCTGCCCCAATGTTCACGGCACCCACTTGGAAGCACTTGAGACACAAATTGGTTTGAAAGATTAGAAGTAGAAAACAACTTGGCTTGACTTGACTTGGTCCAACAATGGTATTGTCTTAATGCTAAATGTCTAGCTAGTTATTGTAAAACTACTTGGGAATTTATTACTAATTAAGAATACTTGATATTGCATTCCCTTGATAATTTGTCATGTAAATTTTAATTCGTAACGCATATATATGTTGTTTATTATTATTATTATTATTATTTAGGAATTGAAAGAAAAACAATATTGCAAACTTTATACATTAGAAACAGAATTATAAATAAGAATTTTGAAAAAGAAACGTTAATAATATTTGTTAGAGAAATACTATATTCACGGCACCAACTCGAGACAGAATTGATTTGAAAGATTAGAAGTAGAAAGCAAGTCAGCTTGGCTTCACTTGACTTGGTAGAGCAATGGTATTATCTTAATGCTAAATGATTAGCTAGTTGTTGGACAATGGTATTGTCTTGATGCTTCTTTTTCTTTGCCATGCTATGCGTATAGCTTTATCTATTTTAATTAAAGGGACTTTAGAAGAAGTTTCGCACCCTCATTTTTCTTTGCCATGCTACACGTTTAGCTTGATTTATTATTATTGACTTGACTTGGTACAACAATGGTATCGTCTTTTTCTTTGTTTGATTTATTTTAATTAAAGACACTTTAGAAAAAGTTTCGCACTCTTCTTTTTCTTTGCCATGCTACACGTTTAGCTTGATTTATTATTATTTTAATTTAAAGACATAAAATTCTATTTTAAAAACAACTAAAACAGGAAAAGAAAAATATGAATAATGATTTTGAAAAAATTATTTGGGTCTTTGGTATGTTTTTTAAATTATTTGAATTTTTGGTATCTTTTTTATTTTCGCGAGAAATGTTTGCCGAATTAGCAGGTAGGGTCCACAGCATAGGGGATGTGGGAGTTTATTGCCGCTCATTATTTTCTGGGTTTGGTGATTCAGGGTGGATCAGGTGTCGGTATAGGGAATTTTGAAGAGATCGGGCCACTAGATAGTGATTCGAAACCCAGAAATTCTACATGGCTTCAAAGTGCTTCAAATTATTAGTATTATTTTTTAAATCATAAAAAAATAATGATTATAGGGTGAAAAAATTACAAGATATTATCAGGGATAATCTTGAGCTTCTTTCTAATTATAACATCCATCAAATTATCTTTATTATCACCAGCTTTGATTTGCTGCTTAATCTTGTATGCTAAACTGTTAATATATATATTTAAAATAGTTATATATAAGATAAAAAAAAATTTAAATATTTATGCTTTCAGCCAATAATATATTGTAAAATTAAAAATAATATAATTTTTTTTATAAAATCTATCATTAACTTTTTTCTACGAATATAAAACGAAGTATAAAAACTATATAATTTTTTAAACATTATGATATTTCTAAAAATTAATTATCAATTAATTAATTACCTATTTGCAGTCTTTAAACCCTTGCTGTCAAGCTATGACACATCTTTGAGAAGAGGACCCCAAGAAAGCAACTTTATTGTAATAAAACATCAAAATTCATAATAATAAACAATCCTATAATAAAATAAATTAAAAATGGATGAAAAATAAAGCAATTTAAACGAGTTAACTTGCCACAAAATCTTCAGTAGAGATCCAACTATCACCTAATGCCACTCCTGAATAACCATAAATTCTTTATCAAAAAAAATATATATATATATATTTGCCACTAAAAAATAATTAAAATGCTAATTATGTTTGATTAATTACCTCCAAGATTAAGCTGCAAATTTGCCTCCATAAGATTCTTCTACAATGTAAACTGGACTTTTTTTTGAATATTATCATTAAAAATACTTTGCAATAGTACAGTTGAATCAGTTGCTGCCTCTTCATCACTTTTCACCAAAAGATTTATATCCTCCGCATAAATGTATCCTGTTCCAACTGGACTGTCCTACAATTTTATTTTTAATAAACCAAAAATAAAATCCTATTAGAAACCCAAGAAATAATTGTCATCCAATGAAAATTAAGAATATAAAATTAGAATTTTCACTTGCCACAAACAAGAGGTCAGCAACTTGAAGCCATGTAGAATTTCTAGGTTTCAAATCACTATCCAATGGCCCGATCTCTTCAAAATTCTCTATACCAACACCTTAGCCACCCTGAATCACCAAACTCAGAAAATATCCATTTCCGTAAAGGAAATGAGCAGCATTAAGCTTCCACATCCCCCCATGCTGTGGACCCCACCTGCCATTTCGGCAGATATTCCCTGCGAAAATGAGAAAGATACCAAAAATATAAATAGTTTAAAAAATATTTCAAAAACCCAAATAATTTTCCCAAAAGCATTATTCATAAAAAAAAAGTCTCCCATGTAAGAGTTAATTTCATCAACGGTCACAGAACTTACAATTTATCACCAAAAAATAACTTACTTTTTTTTGTGGCTTAAAAGTCACTGAACTTATCACATTTTTGCATAAAAGTCATGTTCACCGATTTTCGGCGATGACTCTTGCCGGATTGATGACATAGCATGCCACGTCATATGACAGGACACGTGGTATATCCCATATTTGGATCAATTTCACTCACGGTCACTGAACTTACAACTTATCATCCAAAAGTAACTAACTTATTTTTCATGACTTAAATGTAATTGAATTTATCATCTTATTATAGAAAAGCCATTTTGTCGGATATACATGGAGATGAATTTATTGCCACATCATCAGCTATGACAGATTAGCTATGGACACACATGGATTGCTGACATGTCAAATATGACACATTAGCTTATGACAGTGATTTGACTGCTGACGTGTCAAATATGACACATTAGCTTATGATGTGACAATAAATCCAATACCATGTATATCAAATCAAAATGGTTTTTTTGCAAAAATGCGATAAGTTCAGTGATATTTATGTCACGAAAAATAAATCAATTACTTTTGAATGATAAGTCATAAGTTCAGTGACTGTGGCTGAGGCTGAAATTGATCCAAACATGAGATGTGTCACGTGTACCCAGGCATACGATGTGGCATGCCATGCCATCAATCCGTAAAGTGTCCTCGCCGGAAACCGGTGAACATGACTTTTATGCAAAAATGTGATAAGTTCAGTGACTTTTAAGTTACGAAAAAAAGTCAGTTACTTTCGGATGATAAGTCGTAATTTCAGTGATCGTGGATGAAATTGACCCTGCAATGCAATGAATGAAAAACTTATAGCAATTGAAAGGAATAAGATTAGGGATGCTCACGGGGCAGGGAATCCCCGAATTTTCCCCCCGGGGGACGGGAACGGGGGGCAAATCCCCGATATGTATTTCTGGGCGGGGACGGGGAATGGGGTATCCACCCTGCGGGGATCCCCGCCCCGCAAAAAATAATTTTTTTAATTTTAAAATATAATATTTTATAAATAATTAAAATTAAAATATAACTTAATTTTATAATTCTTAAGTTTTAAATTATACTTAATTTTAAATTTATTAATGGCTAAAATTTATATTAATTTAAATTATGATTGATTTTAAATTTTTTATATATTAAATGTTATATTTTAATTTTAAGTATTTATAAAATATTATATTTTAAAATTAAAAAAATTAGTTTTTCGGGGGACGGGGATCCCCGCGGGTGGGGACGGGGGATGGGGAATCTCCAACCCCGACGGGGCAATGAGTGGGGGTGCAATTCCCGGCCCTGCCCCTCCCCGTGAGCACCCCTAAATAAGACATGAGAGCTAGTAGATTAAGACAAAGTTTCATGCCAACGGGAGCATTCAAAGGCATAAGGCAAGACTCATAGCAAAGGGGCATTCACAACAGCAAGGTATTGACTTCAAAGAGACACTCTCTCCGGCTGCTCGGTTTGAAACAGTGAGAATTATCATGGCATTGGATGCATAATTACAGTCACAAGTGCATCAATTTAATGTTAAATCAACATTTTTAAATGGAGAATTGCGAGAGGAGGCGTTTGTTACTCAACCTGAAGGATTTGTAGTTGAAGGAAAGGAAAAGAAAGTATACAAGCTGCAAAAAGCACTTTACGGATTCAAATAGTTTCTATTTGGCAAGGCATGCTCAATTAAATACAAAATAATTTTTATGTCACTCTTCTTTCTCCATGTAATCTGATTCTACACCAATTCCTTCATCCACATGGTTAACAATCCAGAGTCTATCGCATCAATTCACGAGGTAATTGGGAAAAGTTAATTTGTTTGATTTGATTTTCTGCATTAACATAGAGAGGATTGAGAAGATACAGTTTGTTTTGTTATTGTCCTTTTTCTTATTATAAAATTGGTTTGATATTATATGGACTCAGTCTAAACATTATGTGAATCAGCTATAGTTTTATATAGTACATCAAAAAAATAATTATATTAGTACATCAATTTCTTTGTGATTAAATTCTGTTATATATAATATCATATAAAATTGAAAGCAGTTTGGCATTTCATTTTCTTTTCTTGAGGAAAAAAAAATTCGAGGCATTATTTTGATGTAGATGTAAGTTTAGAAAATTCAAAACTCCATAATTTTCCATTAAGTCCAAGCAAAAAAGGAACGATAGAATTGACTCTTCCCCTCGTCTTGTCCACGAATATGGATGTGGGACATCAATATTTACACGGTTTCTTATTATTCTTTTATTTCAAGTCTTAATTTTTTTAAGGACTAAGTCACTTTTAAATGTGCAATATAATGTCTAGTCTGCATGGTCAGAAAAAATAAGATTTAATTTTACACACTGTTATTAGACTTCTATCAAAATAATGTATTAGTAACATTAAAATATTTTGTAATACAAAAATAACTCAACTTTAAAAAAATTGTGCTCAAAAGTCATTCAGGTCAAAATTAACCATGAAAATCATTGGAAATCACCACTAAAATTCCTGCTGCCATTCCAACTCAACATAGGACCTCATATGTAGGCAAGCACATTATTAAATCACATAGAATATGTGTCATGTGTCAGTTTAACGTGTCATCTCAATCCAGTTATAATGTAGAATATGTATGAGCTTCTATATGAACTAGAGTGCTAACAAGGATTTCGGTTATGGTTTATGATGGTTTTCATGGTTCATTATTGCCAAAAATAATTTTTAAGAATAATTTTTAAAATTTAGATATTTATGCATTACAAAATTTTTTCTTGTTATCCGTTCGTTATTTTGGTATAAATAAAACGACAAAAGATGAAATTAACTCAAGAAATGAATATAAGGTATAAAAAAAATCCAGTTTCGATTTTCTTATCCTTTGAGAAATCCATTGGCACCTTAGGCTCACAAATGAACCTTTCATAGACTTGCCATTGGCACCTTAGGCTCACAAATGAACCTTTCATAGACTTGTAGTTAACCTCAATAATCTCTTCAAAGGAATTATGCACTCATGGCGTTGCTAATTTATGGAAAAAAATTTATTAGATTTATACCACTTCCTTGAACAATGATGAATATCCCCCTGAGTTCCAATATTCATAATATGAGAAAAAAACTATTATTATTATTATTATTATTATTATTAGTATTATTATTAATTTGATAAGCTGAAGTTATATTAGAATGATAGCTGGGAGCCAAAACAAGCTAAGCCAGCCAGGAAATACAGAGCATAAAACAAGGCCTGCTGAAAAGCTAAAAAAACAAAATCCACCCCGTCCAGAGACTACAGCACAGAGACGAAACTACGAAGTCTGATTCCTTCTTTCCAGGCTCCTTATGATTAAACCACAATAAACCACTACACAAAAACACAACTTCAATATCACGAACCAAACAATAGACAGCAGATCTAGTAACACCCACGATTGGCGGAGTGCACCCTGAGCTATGAAGCCTCGTGCCACGGATAACAAAGGCAAAGTCTGAAACAGAACCATGTTTGCAAAGCTGCTGAAGCAGAAATCAGCAGGGCATTATCAAATTTGGAAAAAAAAATTTATTATATTTATACCAATTCCTTGAACAATGATGAATATACCCCTAAGTTTCAATATTCATAATATGAAATAGTCACATCCATTGATCACATTATGCCTTTGATTTGCAGAACGTGCCATTCTTTCAATTTGCTCCTTTCAAATCGGAGAAGTAAATTAGTAAAATGGATGATGTTAAATTTCTATGGATGCTGATAATTGTAGCTCTTTGTCATTTCCTTTAATTATCCGACGTGAGATTCTTTCCAACAATTCATTGTTCTGCCCCAATGTCCACAGCAACTAATTGGAGGCACTTGAGACAGAATTGATTTGAAAGATTAAAAGCCAAAAACAACTAGGCTTGATTTGACTTGGTACAATAATGTTATGGTCTTATTGCTAAATGACTAGCTATTTATTGTACAACTACTTCAGAATTTCTTTCGAAAATGGGCCTAGCTGTCTTCGCCTAATTATGTATGAGTCAATTTTTAAAAACTATCATGGAAAAGCAAATGCAATAACTACTAATCTAGCTTCTCAAATATGCTAGACCCTATCTAGAAAATCAAACGCTGAGTTTAATAAAACTAAGCTTAGCAGGAAGTTGGCAAGGAAGATCTAAATAGCACTGCATTGAAATTTTGATCAAACTAAAGAAGTGTATGATAGAATTAAAAGGTGCAGACCAAACTATTGAAACATAAAGAGCGAAACCAAATTATAAAACAATGTTTTCACAAAATTTTAGCCAGTGATAGTTTCATAAACAGAAATTTCTTCCAATTTAACTGCTGAGAATGGTTTTGACAAAGGAAGCCATTTGGCTACTAGTAGCTGTGAACAAATCTGTCTCATTGTTGGACGAAATTGAGGAGTGCCACTCAAACATGCAAAGGCCAGTTTTACTGCATTCACTACTCCTTCTGCAATTCTATCATGAGGAAGTTGGAGCCGTTGATCAATCACATCCTTCAGCAATGTCTGTTGGCCAATTGGTGGACAAGATGAAGATGAAGATGAAGATGAAGATGAAGATGAAGATGGAAAAGACAAGATCAGATCTCGAGGATGGATTCCCATTATAATTTCAAGTGTCACCACTCCAAAACTATAGATATCGCATTTTTCATTCACTTTCATCGTATATGCTAGCTCTGCAAAAAAAATGTGAATGATGTGTTTTGTTTTATCAATCATTATAGATTACTCCAAAAAAAAGAAAAAAAAAACTTGGTCAAGTAAAGAATTGTCACTAATGTAATTCAAATATAGGTGAAATCAAGGTATTGCACCTGGATCAGTGTATCCAAATGTGCCTGCAAATGACATCCAATTTGACGAATCAGGAACCAATAGCCTAGCTATGCCGAAGTCAGAAACATGGGCCACATATTCTGAATCCAACAAGATGTTGTTATTGGTAATGTCTCGATGAATAATTGGAGGAGAGCAATCATGGTGCATATATGATAATGCATTAGCTATTCCTTCTATTACATTTAGCCTTTTGATCCAATCTAACTCCATTGCTACTTCTATGTCACTTAATGCCTTTTTCAAACTTCCTCTTTCAATGAAGTCATAAATGAAAAATGTGTGTTTTGGATGTGAACAAAACCCAAGTAATTTCACAATGTTTCGATGACGGATATTTGTCAGTGCAGTAATCTCACTTGTAAATGCTTTCAAATCAGTACAGGATTGGTGAAGCTTCTTCACAGCAACTACTCGACCTGTTGATACCACTGCTTTGTAAACAATCCCATACCCTCCTTCCCCAATGCAATACTTCGAATTGAATTTTTCTGTCGCTTGAATGATGCTTTCATATTGCAAATTAGGATCATGGCCCCAAATCGCATAATTAGCTTCACAATTGAATTGAGCTTTCTTATTTCTTATTCTTCGATAGATAATGAAGAAACCTCCAATTAAGACAAACAATAGCAACAACCCACCCAAGAGAGGAAGAAGAATTATGATGCTTACTTTGTTTTCTATTCTATGGAAAATGCATACTTTAAGCATTGTATTATTGCCACATAGGTTCTTGTTGTTTCGAAGTGCTTCAAACGGAGCCTCATGAAAAGTTTTAATGTTGGGAATCGGGCCCTTCAATTCATTGTATGATATGTCCACTTTTGTCAAGCTTAACAAATTATTGAAACTTGTTGGAATTGAGCCTGACAATTGGTTGTGGGAAAGGTTCAATCTCTCTAGTCTTTGTAACTCTCCAAACTATTGTGGGATCGTAGCCTGCAAATTTTGACTAAGATCAAGATCTTCTAAATAGTGTAGGTTGCATAATTGTGATGGGATGCTTTTTGCCAACTTGTTCCTACTGAGATTCAAGAATAATAATCCAAAGCACTCCCCAATTTTCTCTGGAATCGTTCCACTTAGACTGTTTTCTGCAAGGTTAAGGTGACGAAGAGTAGATAGCATTACTATTTTCTTATGAATGCCACCTGAGAGCTTATTACCACCAAGGTGAAGTTCAACCAACCTTAGCTTCCCTAATTCCTCTGGAATGACCCCTACAAGCTTGTTGGATGAGAAATCTATCAATTGCAACTTTGGTGCCTTTCCAATTTTAGCCGGTATTGTGCCAGAGATATTATTGTTGGAGATTCAAAATGTTGACAAATTGCCAAAATTTTCCCATTTCAAAGAAAGCTCACCATAAAATTTGTTATCACTTAAATTTATGAAACTCAAGTGTGGATACATGCCAAATGTATTAGATATATTTTCCATGAGATGGTTGTTTTGAAGATGAAGTCTTAGTAAGCTACTACCGTTAATAAGGCTTTTTGGCAAAGGACCATGGAAATAATTATCATGCGTAGCAAAATATCGAAGTTCTCCACCAAGTCATATGTCTTGTTGCAAGTGGCCATTAAACTTGTTTGAATAGATTAGCAATTTCTCTAAGTGAGTTATGTTGTTCAGTTGAGATTCAAGAGTCCCAGTAAATTTATTCAAATGTAAGGTCAATTGAACAAGTGATGTCATATTTCCGATTTCTTGAGATATTGAACCTGAAAGTTGGTTGACACCGAGACACAGAATTGATAGGCTTGTCAAGTTGCCTATAGAGTATGGAATGGCACCACTTAGGGTATTATTGACAAGTCAAGGTCTGTGACAGATTCCAGCATGCCAATTTCTTGAGGTATTGATCCAAAGAGTTTATTGTTTAAAAGAAAAAGAATTGAGATATTTGTTAAGTTGCCTAGAGAGCTTGGAATTGCACCAATGAGATAGTTATTTGACAACTTAAGATTTATGACAGATATCAACATTCCAATTTCTGGAGGTATTGAATTAGAAAGTTGATTGTTATTAAGATAAAGAATGGATAAGTTAGTCAAGTTGCCTATAGAACTTGGAATTGCACCACTAAGACTATTGTATGATAAGCTAAGGTTTATGACAGATCTCAACATTCCTATTTCTTTTGGTATTGAACTAGCACTACAAGAAAAATGACCTTTAATTTAAGGACCAGAAATTTGGTCTTTAAAGGTGCAAAACTGGTTCTTAAAGGTCAATAGGAACTAGAAATCTGGTCCTTAAAGGCCCCGCCGGTAATGACTAAAAAGGACCAGATTTGGCATCTGGTCCTTAAAAGTTATTAAGGACTAGAAAATTCTGGTCCCTAAAAAATATTAAGGACCAAATTTCTTGTCCTAATTAATCCACCTCACGTGATCCAACAACCTTTAGGGACCAAAAATCTAGTCCCTAAAAAAATTTAAAGACTGGAAATAACTAGTCGCTAAAAAGTATTAAAGACTAGATTTTTGTCCAAAATAATTAGCTCACGTGACTAATCAAACTTTTTAATGACCAAAAATCCGGTCCCTAAAATTCAAAGAGGACAAATTTTATCCCATCGCTATTTTGTTTTGGGACCAACTTTTAAGTACTATTGTAATCTGGTCACTAAAAGATTAATAAAAGACCAATATTTTAATCTCTAATCTGGTCACTAAAAGATATATAATTCCTGTTGATTTCAAAATAAATAAAATTTTTAATCATGTAAATTCAATTGTATTATATAATTCATAAATAATAGATACATATATAAACAATAATCCCAACATTTCATATATATATATATATATATATATATATATATATATATATATATATATATATTTGCAATGAATACAAATGTAGAGTTGTCATCTTTTTTTAACAATTTTTTATTTTCTTGATGATACCTCAAGTTCATCTTTTCAATTTTCATTAAATACAACCCATTAACAACATTGCAGGTCCATACATAGTTGTTTCAACTTAGACCAGTGTAAATCAGGATAAAAAATAGACCTTTGAAAATATATATCCTCAATATGTATAAATTAGCCAAGCTGCTCACATCAACAAGCCAGAAACCTACCAGCAGCATCACACATCAGAGACTATATAATGATTTCACACTTAAATGAGAAGATTTTAATAAATGAGATTCAATGAAAAGATTAGGCTATCAAGTTAATGTCATTAAAGCATAGAATCTTATGATTTCTGTAAGATCCAATATTTGCAGGTCTGCGATGTATAATCCAAATCAGTGTGATTTAATATTAGAAAAAATCAAGCGACATAATTGTGAACCAAAAAAGCACAGGCATTCTATTGAACATGTGTTTATTTAGGAGATAGTAGGTCATGACAAATGACCAGAACTATATAAAGCACAAGCAACAATAAGAATCTCAACAAAAAAATAATGTAGAAGAGCTAAATAAAGTAACAGGGCAGGTTATATTATTAGGGCTGTAAGAACTAGAGCTTATAAGCAGGCCATCAACAGTTTTTCTATGCTGTAAAACATGTCTCATGGAATTAGCAACAGGTGCAAAATGAATAAGATAACAGCGACATCTAACATAGAATATCTTGGGTCCACATTTGTGCGACAAATTCAAAAGATTCCTATTCTAGTTCCAGTTATATCACTGCAAGTCTGCACCAGCTCCATTAGGTAATGGACCGAGTCATATATAAAAGAGAGAAATAAGTTAGTATTTTTTATCTGTCAGGTTGTTGGTATCAGAAATAAATAAATAAATAAATAAAAGCAACTTTTGTTCTTAATTAAATTCGTCATTCACGAATATTGCTTGCACTGGAATTTATATGAGAGTTTACAACTTCACTGTTGGGCACAAAAAAGGTCATAAGACAAATGCACACTTAGGAGTTTGGATTTTATTCTGAGTTACAAAATGTTCCAATAGTCATTAGAGACCGTAAACAGGTAACGCTTCAAAAATTTTGATTACATGAATAGTACTATCCTGTCATTGAATAGTATCACCGAGACCAGAAATATAATTTACCAGGTAACGAAAATTACTGTGCATGGAGGATTTATGGACACTATTTCTACGTGATGTAAAGAATAGGGAAGAATTGGTTATTTTGGAAGAGAAGGTTAGTAAAGAAGAAGATTGAATTGAGAGAGAGAAGAATATTGGAAGAGAGAATTAACTGAATTCATTCATCAACATATCTGTCACATATTTGAATACCAAACATGATAGCTAATACTGAAAATGGAGATTGTCACCAATTTTCACTTCTGAATAATCTGCAAAAATACGAGGGTTCATCAATTGCTAATTAACACAACATAAAATTGAAGCAGTATCTCGAATTTGTCCAATGATGAATTCATATAATTTTTATATAAATTTCTTTGAATTTTTTATTTTGTAGATAGTTTGATCTGTTTCTTCTTTTCATTATGCACCAAATCATTTGTCTTTGGATAATAAGACAAATAAATAAATAATATATATATATATATATATATATATATATATATATATATATATATATATTGGCCTATGCTACAGTTGTTTATAGTATTATGATAAATCTTTGCTTTTTAACAGTAATATTAAGAAATACAGCACAAACAGAAAAGGACAGTGTTAGTATTCTCGTTGAATCTAGGTAGATGGCAGCTTAAATAGAGGACCCCATAAACTTGACTCAATGCAAATGCGTACACTATGAATTAAATATAAATATGATCATTAATTCAAAATAAAAAGCTTACAAGATTATTCAGCTTACAAGATTTCAACTCTCTTTTTCCTCTTTGTAATTTTGTTTGCATAGCACATGGAAGGAATTGTTCTCAAATATTGAAGGCAAAGAAACATAACTGACCAGCAATCAGCGAGGATGCCCAAAACGCCACAAGACCCTAAACTTCACCAGAACATTGGTGTTTTCGTTTCTCAATACAAAAAAATGAATCAAAATCAAAGAATTATAGGACCTCAGGAACTGTAGAAAAAAATCAAAGAATTATCGCCACCGCCTGCCATATTGATGAACCTCAGAAAAATTAAACACCAACTATGTGCCAACTTTACATGATTGAATAAACGAAAAGAAAAAGATTCATTAACGAGTTGCACGTGGTGCTTAAATTGGTAGACAACTAACACTAGAGGCATCTACTAAAGCATCTAACTAAGCAATTTGAAATTTAATATTACACAATTAGAGCCAAGAAAAAAAAACTTTACATATTCAGGATTCTATGAAACCAATTAAATTAATTTTGTATCGGATATATAGCAACCTTATTTGAAATTCAAGAAAAGAGAAAAGTAACTGATACACTTACCAATCTTATAAGTTGGGCAGTGTGCCAATGAGAAGCTCTATCATCCAAGCTCCTCTCATCCAGTCTTTGCATCCCTAATTGTTCCTCAAAATCAACACACTCAAATTACCATAATTCCATTATGAGGAAACAGCCCCAAATACTAATCATACCAATAAACTAAGAACATCATACTGCTATCTTATACCTCTACCATAACATCAATCTGAGCACCATGAATCATCTCGATTTGGCCCTATAACAAACAAGAAGTCAAAAAAATTGCATAAAAAACAAAAGCAATCTAATTATCCATATATTGATATTGAAACTTGAAAGTGTTGTCTTCCAAGAACTGCATACGCAAATACAGGGAAAAAATTTTTGAAAACTTCATTTAAAAGTGTTCAGAAAAAAGGAAACGAAAGCCAAAAATTGAATATTAAACACTTACTTGTATTGATGAAAAGCATTTCTCCGCATCTTTAGCCCTTTAGGATCCTAAAAGAAGTTCTATAAAAGAATTAAACACAGAGAAAGATAAATAAGCATATGTAATACTGAAGAAACAGAGAGAAACTTACAGGACCGTGGACTTTAACCATAACGGCAAAGTTACGGGCAAAATCGAAGGTTTCAGGCAAACCCATGAGGAAACAAAGGAAGATAATGGAAGTTTTGTTGAATTTTTGGTTACAGTTATGGATAGAACCCAAACATCTAGAAATTTTTAATTTTCGATTCAAAGCGACGAAGATGAGAATGGTGATATCAGTTTTAGACTTCACCTGATCACGAACAAAATAGAAGTCAATCTCCAAATGTTTGCTATGATGATGAAACACAGGATTAGCAGTGAGGTAGATGGCACTGAGATTGTCACACCAAAGCACAGGAGGCTTAGTCATAGGGAATCCAAGCTCCCGAAGTAGCATAAGAAGCCAACTGAGCTCAGACGTAGCAGAAGCAATGGACCTGTATTCAGCCTCTGTGGAGGAGCGAGACACCGTGAGTTGTTTGCGAGATGACCAGGAGATAAGACAAGAACCAAGAAACATGGCAAACCCAGTTGTCGACTTCCTATCATCAGGACAACCACCCCAATCCGAATCCGAGAAGCAATGTAACTGAGATAAATCAGTTTTAGAGAAAAATAATCCATGATCCAGTGTACCCTTCAAGTACCGTAAGATGCGTTTAACAGCACTCCAATGATGGACAGTAGGAGCATGCATATACTGGGACACTTTGTTAACAGCAAAGGAGATGTCCGTTCTTGTAAAGGTGAGGTATTGGAGGTTTAACAACACTCCGATAATGGCTAGGATCTGAAAAGGCATCACCATCACCCAGAGCTAGCTTATCCGTGGGATGGGCTGGAGAGGAGACAGATTTGCTCGCAAACATGTTGGACCTTGCAAGAATGTCTTTACTATATTTGGACTGAGCGAGAAGTAAGCAGCCATCAGACCGTACTGCTTCAATACCCAAAAAATAGGAAAGGGTGCCCATATTGCGAACAACAAATTGTTTTTCAAGAAAGGTAATTAACTTGTTGAGAAGCATGGGATCATTTCCTGTTAAGAGGAGATCATCAACATAAATGAGACAATATAACCGGACATCACCTAAAATGAAGTAGTACAATGAGCAATCGGTTTTGGAGCCAATAAACCCAAAGGACTGTAAGTAGGTGGTGAGCTTCTCATGCCATATACGTGGGGCTTGCTTAAGGCCATATAAGGACTTCTTCAGCTTACAAACAAACTGAGGATAGGAAGGATCTTCAAATCCTAGCGGCTGTGCCATATAGACCTCCTCATGAAGATCCCCATGTAAGAAGGCATTGGAAACATCGAGTTGTAGGACCCCCCAGCCAAGGTGAGAATTAACCGAATGGTTGTAGGCTTAACCACCGGACTAAAGGTCTCAGTGAAATCAATGCCCGGTCTTTGATGAAAGCCTTTAGCCACTAACCGAGCTTTGTGACGATCAATAGAACCATCAGGCAGAGTTTTTGTCTTAAACACCCACTTGCATCCCACAATATTGGCATGAGGAGGGGCTGGAACCAAATCCCATATACCATTAGACAGCAAGGCATGATACTCATCTGCCATTGCTTGACGCCAACATGCATGCCTAGAAGCTTGGAGATAGGTGGTCGGTTCAGTAGTTATGGAACTAGAGACTAAGGCTTTGGGCTTTAAAGAGCCGGTTTGAGATCTTGTAGTCATGCGAGAGGGATAAGGTGGAATAGACGGAGGCGGGACTGCAGGGAACATATATTGAGAAGCTATATCAATCGTGGTGGAACTGGGGTTAGGAGATGGGCCATATGAGCTTAAGTCAACAATTAATGGCACTGCATGGTGCGTTGATGGCTCAGGTAAGACAGCAGGCTGCAAGGGACTGGTTGGAGGCTGACTCAAAGAGGGCTGGGCAATGTGGATAACAGGTGGCATTATAGTAGCTGCTGGTGGAGGAGAAGAACTAGCGGTGGGGTTGGTAGTGGAAGTCGGAGGCTGATGCAATAAGGGCTGGACAGCTTGGGTAACAGGTGGCTGAACAACAGCTGAGGATGGATTAGAAGGATCAGCAGGTGGGCTGGTAGTGGAGGAGACACGGACAGCTGAAGGACAACACTACTGGGTAAGAATAGGGAAGGTGACAGATGGCGTGCTCAACAAAGGGGATGAAGAGTGATGGATACCAAGTGCTACACGATGGAGTGCCTCAAATGGAAAATCCTGTTCAGCAAAAAGTACATGGCGTGAGAGATATAATTTTTTTGTAACAGGACCATAACATTTATATCCTTTATGCAACTTGCTATAACCCAAGAAAATGCATTTGGTGGAACGAGTATCTAATTTATGGGATGCATAGGGACGAAGCCAAGGATAATAAAGACAACCAAAAACACGAATCAAACTATAATCAGGTATATGACCAAATAAACTTATTATACGGTACATCAAAATTAAGAGCAGATGAAGGAATGCGATTGAAAATATAGACAGCAGTATCAAACACATAGGACCAAAAAATAGGAGGCAATTTAGCATGATTTAACATGGACAGACCAGAGGCCACAATATGTCTGTGCTTGCGTTCAGCACAGCCATTTTGTTCAGGAGTATATGGGCATGATGATCGTTGAGAAATGCCATGTTTAATCAAATAAGAAGTAAGGGCACGAAATTCCCCACCCCAATCAACTTGAAATGTCTTAATCGGTAGGCCAAAATATTTTTCAACCATAGAACGAAATTTAACGAAGATGGGAAGCACCTCAGATTTATGTTTAAGAAAATAAATCCAAGTATACTTGCTAAAGTGATCAAAGAAAATAACGTAATAAGAAAAATCATCATGGGATGTAATTTTTGCAGGACCCCATACATCCGAACAAATTAACTCAAGAGGTTGTGTAGCAGTAAAATGAGAACGAAAAAAAGGCAATTTATGTATTTTGCTCACAGAACAACCATGACATAAAGAGTTTGTCTTATTCTTATTAACAGAAGCAACAATTGAATTAGAAGCTAGCATTTTCTTAATAACTGGATCAGCGGCATGTCCAAGACGAGCGTGCCAAGTGGATAAAAATGCAAGATGAGCTTGAATAGGTGGAGATGGAGAGATGGGAAGGTAGTAAAGACCATCTTTACTCTGGCCTCGCAACAGAATTGTCTTCGTTGCCAAATCCTTGATCAAAAAATAGTCAGCAAAAAATTCAATAGAAATATTGTTAGAGGCAGTTAAAGAACGAACGAAAAGTAAATTTTAAGAAGCACAAGGAACAAATAAGACATCCCGAAAAGTAAAAGAGGTACCGTTAAGATGACAATTGAAGGAACCAATTGAATGAATTTTAAGTTTAGACCTATGGTGACTTCTTCAGGCCCTTGATACTCAGAGTGCAGAGCAAGATTTTCCAAACTTGAAGTGAGATGATGAGTAGCACCGGTATCCATAACCCAAGGTTGAGTCGAAGGAGAGGAGGTGGAGGCTAAGTAGGAGGCAGGCTTAGGTGAATGGCGTTGGTTCTTAGGAATCTTGGGAGAGGGACAAACACGGGAAAAATGACCCTGACCTTTGCAGTTGTGACAAATCACAGAGCTGGTATCCAAGGGGGCTGAAGAAGTGGGCGGAGGTGAGAAAGTACTAGCAGAAGGGGAGTAACGACCACCCCTTGTAGAGCGCCCTCACCCACGACCCCTAGAGGATGTGAAATGCCGAGTGGCATAAAGGGCACTAGGAGGAAAGTTATCACCAGAACTGTCCCATGCCAACTGCCTCTTCAGTAAGTAGCAACCCAAATAAATTGTCGAAACTAACAGATTCGAGACGTGCTTCCAAAGCACGAACAAAGGGACGATAACTGGATCCCAAACTTGCCAAAATGCAATCAATAAAATCGTCGTTAGCCATAGGATTTTGGAGAGCGGCTAGTTGATCGAACAAACTCTTGGCCCACTGCATATAAGTCGTGATACTATCATTCTCACGCTTAAGTGTCAAAAGTTGTTGTCGGAAACTTCGAACTTGAGGATGAGAACCAACAGAGTACGCAGCATGAAGCTTATCCCAAGCTTGTTTTGCTGTTGTAACTCCAATAAGTTGCGGCAGCATATTCTCTGAAATGGAAGAGAAGATCCATGATAATACTTGATGATCTTGCTGTTCCCATTGATGGAAGTCATCACTGCCAGGAGAAGGGGTATCACTACTGTCAACGTGAGAAAACAGCCGACAACCTTTCAATACAAGAGAGAGCTGTGTTTTCCATAGCAGAAAATTAGTAGAATTTAGCTTAATGGATAAGTGATGAGAGAGGTTAGAAGAAAAGGTAGGCATAGACGCCATTGAAATTGAGGATTTGGTAGTTTCAGTAGACATTTTAGGTTGGTGTTTAAACCAATACAAGCTCTGATACCATATAAGAGTATAATGCCACACACTTCTCATTAATGATTATAAGTATATATACAGCAGTACACTACGTGGAACAGAGGAAGTAACAAAGGTGTACAAGGAAACAAATACAACATGATAAAGTTTGACATGGAATCTACTGCAGCGTGTCCATCATGAGAGAGTCCAAGATAGAGAAGAACTCTACCTCTTATAGGGGTGAGCAGCCAATTAAAGAGGACAATTGGTTTTCACCAAAAAACAAAAAAAAAACAAAAAGGGACAATTATTGAGAAAAGAAAGCAAACAAATCACTAATAAAGGAATTCGTCGTGGAAAGCATTGCAAAAAGACAAGAGACACATGACACTAAAATATCCATTACATAGCTGAATACAAGATCAGAGTATTTATAGCATGCTGCTGAATTTCCATACCAGCATTTCTTGAGTTCTTTACATCTAAGCTACAAGTATACACTTTTTTTTAGTTCCTATACTAGATCTGCCATTTTATCACTCAACAACCCAAAACTAGCTGAAAATTTCATTAGAATTTCTAAAACCTAAGAGTTACCCACCAGTCCCCACACAGCAATGCAGATATTCACGTGTTCCTTTCATGGAATACCTATTCGACTTCTGAAACCTGGTATAGCTTTTTGGGTGCAGACTGATCATGACAAAGTCATCCATCTATCAGCCCTGTGCAGAAAAGGAGCAAGCTATCAGGAGATCGACTTAGTAGGCAAATAAAAATCATTGCACCATAAAAGTAAAGAACAAACAGGAGTACAATGCAAGGGTTGTGCTTTACGAGATAAAATGAAATGCTAATTAATTAGCACCTTGATAATAAGCACATCACAAGAAGACCAATTTTTAACTTACTAGCTAAGAGATAATAGGATCAGGCAGGAATGAGGCTGTCAAAGTACTGATATGAATCCCCTTCATAGTCCAGTAAACCATCAATATGTTGAGCTGTATCACAAATATTTTCAATTGTCCCTTGAAGCAGATTATAGCTCATTACTCTTCCATGTATGGCTAATACAATCACTGACTCTTCTTCATTCTTGCTGCCAATGATTCTCAATATTGAAAATTTCTAGTCACGCACAGGAAAACTCCTGCTTACGGAATGAAGATCCACATGATACTTCATAATCCATCCAGAATAGTCCACTGCCATCTCAAGAACATAATAATTCGAACCATGGTACCAGTCTTTGTCAGCTATAACATGCAAATGCCCCAGAGACTCCCCAAAGTACCAAACTTTTAATTCGACAGGCAGAGAAATTTTCTTGAAAGTCCAATTATCAAACAAAAAGCACAGTATCGACCCATCACATATTGACCAATGAATAGAACCATTACAAAAGACACCATCACGAAAGCCAATTCCTAATGTGGGTGGATTTAAAAATCCCACGCGCAGTTTGATTACATCTGCTGTTCTTGAATTCCAAGAATCATCCTCGGAGGAATATACAAAAATTTCAAGAAAGA